>VXBL01000342.1:138985-161016 GCA_013400195.1 Aramus guarauna | reverse complement strand
AAAAAAAAGGCAGTTTTCCTTTTTATTTTAAATGATTGAACATTACTTAATTTTTCAAGTCAGCTTCTTTCACACAATTCTGAAAGCCTAAAATATGATTTATAAAAATGTTAAGAGTAAATGGCATGAACATCCTTATCCATGTCAAAATTTATGAAGCTCAGTCATTTGGATCTGGATTGTGCCACCTTTACCTGTGTCCCACATGTAAGTATTCTAATCTGCATAGATCACAAGAAAGTGTCAGGGCTCCACCTCCATTCCCTTTACATTCCCTTTTGAAAATCAAGCTCTTGGCAGTTTCTCCTACCTACATGCTTACCAGTCAGCTACAAATCCTGAAGTCTTATTAGTCCTCTTTTATACCTGTTTTATACTTAGTGCAAATAAGATCAAGGTGCAAATAATAAACCCAAACAAGATCCAGAAGAAAGAAGAGACAATGAATAAACTTTGTCTATTTTGAAAACCTTTCCCTAAAAATTTTGTTGGACTCACAAATCTTTTTTTTAAAATGTGACCTTTTAAGAATTTCAGGGTTTATTGTGGGAGGGAAAGAAAACAGGTGCCCCCAAACCCACTGTGCCTGGGAAGAGAAGCAAGAATTTTAAAAGGTGAGGTGGAGATCTGTTTTCATTAGTCCTGCCTTTTTTCTTGGGGGAGGAAGCAGGGAAATATTTCTACTGCTTCTCCATTTCCTCTCCCCTTTCTGTAACTGGAAAAAGGTGAGGAGCAGGGAGTGGAATTTTGTGTGAAAACAAAATCTATTTCTTTAAGATGGATATCTTCTTGCAAAATGTTCTCCACATGCCACAGAGTTCAGCGTTGGTACCTTGCGGCATTTCTCAGCCCTCTATGAGCCTGAGGGTACCCCTCTGAAATAAACCACTGGCCATCTCATGGGATATTGCCCTGGTGGTTTTCCTTTACAACTAAATGCAAAATAATTTCATGTTTTGAAGGCTGTCAGTTTCTACTTCACTTGTCCCCCCTGTTTTAGTGAGAAGGGATCATCCATGCATTGATTTAGCACTATTTCTTTTTTTTTTTCCCAATGGTTGCATGTGCAAGTTTTTCAAACACAGATGTAATGGATGAGGCATGGCCACTCTTCAGAAATGCATCTGCTATTTGTATCCCAGCTCACCTCAGCCAGGGGCTTGGAGGCACCTGAAGCCTCACTCCATGGTGTGAGAGAGAGCACCCTTGTTTTCCCGTGTCAGGGTACCAAGCCAGGTCCTCAGAGAGACAGAGCAGGCCTGTTTGTCTCCTGGTTCATCCTTCTCATCAGGCTATAACTTCCAATTAAGGGATCAACATAAAGGTGCAGGACTTTACCCCAGAGCCAAGCAAGATCCAGAAATTCCCTGATATGTGATGGGTGTGAATAACAGTTTAAAAAGAATCTTTTAGACAAAATGCAGAGAGGACAGTGGACAAATGGAAATTTAGTGTTGGTAAGGGCATGTGAAAGGTAGGACCTGCACACATTGGTCCCACCAACTTGCGGGCATGCTGTGACCTGTACACAGCATCGAACCTCAGCCAGAGCTACGTGGCTGTGCTGTACAAAGCAATACAAATACCTTCTACTTGACCTGACCACTTTGCTCAGGATGAGGTGCTTGTTAGAGCTGCCATGGCTGAGCTTAACATCTCCCAGCTGCTTTCCATATGCCTAGCTACTCCAAATCCAGTTTTGGTGGCTGATCAAGTCAAGCATTTTACAGTGCTGTGAACGGCCTTGATTTGTTGGGGAAAGAACAGAGGGTAAAATTGGAAAGTCCTGTTGCATTTCTTCAGTGTTTAGCTGCAGAAGGAAGCTCTTGGGCAAAAGGGAGTCTCCAGCTGCCTGCAGCCAGCACCGTGTCTGGCCAGCACCACCCAAACTTTCCTTCATCGTAGTCAAAGTCCCCCATGAAAACACAAGGTAGGCGGTGAGCGCTAGAGAAGAATTGGCACTGCTAAGCTAGTTTAAAATATGCTGCAAATATTTCATTAAGTGTCCAAAATTAGATTTATGGTCACCATCCATTCCAAAGTATGTATAACAATTCATTCAATGTCATACACTAGAAAGTAGCATTTTTTTCGAAGGAAATTGGTCTGCTTTCACTCAAAATATGTGCACTGCTTACAATCACAGAGTATCTCATAAACAACTCATTCCAATGTGAGTCCTGTATGTTAGAAATGATGTATTAAACCTGATTCACAGTATTTTGTGACACAGAGAAGTTTGGTGAGGTTTTTTTCTTGCTATTTTTCACATGTTAAAGGGGCTGAATCTGCAAAGACACGTATGCATATAGGGTGCATATATATAACCATATGAGGCCCTAAATAGATTTTGAAATGTTTATGAAAGACCCAAAATCTTGATGGTTCACTTTCAAATCTGCATAATTTCCTTTTTTATTTAGAGGTCATGTTCTAGTTCAATCCCAATCATAATCAATCAACATAAGCCCCAGATAAAGGCTGTCTGACAGCTGGATATTAGAAGAAAGCTCTTCTTCATGCATGTTTTAAAAACTTCACCATTAATCTTGCCATGAAATCTCAGTTAAGTGATTGTGGAATATTACATCAAAGTTATCCAGTGATCAGCAATGTGACTTATTTTCTGACAAGTACAACTTTGTCATTTTTATCTGATGGTCATCACATCTTCACACAAAAATAGCTCTCCTTTTTTCTTCTCTCCTTTTTTCCTCCCCCCCAGCTTGAATACAGTGCAGATTTGTATTCTTGGCATTCTCATCCTGTTTGATGAGTTTTAGGAAAGTCAAATTGTTGTTTTGTCCCCAGAAGCAAAGCAAATACTGCCCTAAACTGATAACAACACAATTTAGCTGCCCTATAAACAGTCATTTTAACTCCATGATATGTGGCCGCTGCTTCAACATTCAAGCAATGGAAATGACATCATTATCAGGCAACTCTAGATGATGAAAAATGGCCTACATTAGGGAACATTCTGAACCCAAGAAATCTTCAGCTATCAGTCATCGCCATTATAATGTACTTGCCTCTATCTGCAAATTTAGACCTATGATGAGGCTGAACTTGCAAGGGAAAGATATACACTTTCCAGAGGATGTTCATATAATTAAGCAGAAACACCACTGCATTTCTGAGGAGGATCTGTGTACAGAGACCTGCAAAAGCCTGAAGGCTAGGAGATTTCAGCCATGCAAGAAATGTAATGATCCCCAATGAATAAGGTCTTAGAGATGCTCTATGGCCGTTAAAATAGAAATTTGGGGTGATTCTTTTTCAGAATGAAATTTACTTTTGTATGCCCAAATTCTCCTGCAGTTTTTTTGTCTACTGTAAGAAGCAGTTTGCAGAGGTGTTGTACCGCAGAAGCGTATTGCCTGCAGTAGCTGTCATTCCAAAGGTAACACCAAAGCCTTGCAGAGTATAAGACCTCCCAAAACTAGAGCTGTGAAGGAGAGCACTCCCAAAGGCAGGAGCTGCAGAGGAGCTTGCACGAGTCGTGCTGAGATCACACGACAAGGCTCAGCCTCTCAAAGAGCTACCATGCAGCAGGGAGCAGTGTAAACCAAGGAAGGGGATTTCTCCTGGCTGACTCAGGAGATGCTGCATCAGTTTTAGGGAGAGAGGGGTGATTTCTGAGTAGCGAGAGCTAAGTGATGACAGAAAGCAACACCCTGAGATTCACAAATCTGTCTAAAACCACCATGGTGTTACCCATGCTGTAAGCTTGTAGCTTCCCAGCTGTGCCTAGGTGGGACAGAGGAAGAGGAGCATTAAAGAGCAAGAGGAAGGTTGTCCTCAGAGCATCTCGCTGTCCGATACAGGGAGCCCTGGAAAGACAGCCTGTTCGAGGGAGTTTTAAATCAGTGTCCCCACATTGGTAAGGAAGAACTGGGACTTCAGAAAACTGAGTAACTCGAGCTTCCATATATATTACAGAATATTCTATTGAGTGTTTTAGGGCAAGGCAGAGGAAAGTATCCTGGTATATGCTCGAGCAGTAAAGTGCTGTCAAGTTTCCTTTGCCTTGTCCCTCGCTGAGAGGCTTGTTTTTACATCCATCTGCCCTATGTCAGCTCTCTTTGCTCTATTAATTGCATGGGAGCAGGATTAAGTCTCCAAAGTGTACTTTTCTATGACATTTAGCCTCCTGCGGAGGCCAGGGATATTTGAACACTCTTGTCCTGTAAGCAATAGGAGGTTGGTTCTCCTTTTGGCTACCTTTTACATCTTGGGAAACAAATCAAAACTTGCAGCCCTGCAGTGTCTAGATGTTGTACCTTAGGTAAAAAGAAAGACTTACTTCCTCAGTTGCTCTTAGGGTTGGCTGTGAAAGGGCACAGTAAAAACCGCATAATGAAATGCCAGGTCTCCTGGAAAGCCATGATTAAAGCAGCTCTGGACACCATTTTTCAAGGTGGAAGGGTTCTTGAATCAAGAGATCATGTTCTTTCAAAATAAAAAGGGGAGAGAGACACTTTTTCCGTTTACAAACATTAAGTGAAATATTTTGTCAACATTTTCTGCTGTATCAATATAAAGTCATTACTGGCAGTCTTAGCAACTTGTTCAGGTGTCAGAATAAAACGTTTTCACTAACCAAAATGGTCTATGACCCTTCTAAGAAAGGTGCCAATAATGTCCTATTAAAAAGCTGAAGTGATATAAATTTCAAAACAAGTTTGTTTCAACTGTTTTCTCATAGATACCATTTAGAAATTTCAGAATGTTTCTTCCTTCTGCCTTTCTAATGGTATGAATGGGACTGCTATATACTCACGAAGCCCAGGCAAAGCATCATTTCTCCACCATCCTCAGCTTCCAGAATCTTATCACATCTGCCTATGTTTTATGTTCTTAAAGTCTCTCTACCCAAGGCAGGAAATTACAGGAGAATTGCAGCTGTTATTTGGGTTTTGCTTTGTTTTGTCTTTTAAAGAGCATTTCAAGAATGTTTTTTATCCCCATGTTTATTAAGAAAAGCTTGAAAATGTGACTCATAGAGGCTCAGAAGCTGACAATTAAATAAAAGGAAATACAGATTTGCAGCTCCATTATTCCAAAGCCAGTGCTACACTTGGTGGGACAGGACAGGAGGAGGCTGGCACATGTTTTTTGCATGCAGGGGTATAGCTGGGGCTCTGCTTCACAGCCCAGGGCAGGGGCCAAGCCTGTCCCGAAATCCTCACCTAGGGCCAGCCCCAGGGCTTGGGCTTCCGCAGCTGAGAGGGACCACAAACTGGGGCGGGGGGGGGAGGAACAGCTAAGCCAAGCACTTCCAAAACAAACCCTTGTATTTCTTTCTCCATGTTGCATTTTTCTCTACCAAAACCATGAGCAGAAGTCCTGTGCTCAGAAAAGCAAGGATTTGTTCCTGCGGTTTTGACACACTGAGCTTTAAGAGTGACTTTCACCTACTTCTCATTACCACCACATGTAACCATCCTGTAATCTCACCGTTGCAGAGAGAAGAGAGGACCCTAAAAAGAGGGGTTCAGCCACATGCCTAGCGAGGAGTTACTCAGGGCTGCTGGGTATTTCTTGCTTCTACCCTTTGGCTGTAGAGAGGACCTTTAGGAAAGATTGAGTTATAGCAAGTGCTTGATTCTCTGCCTAAATCTCAGAGCTCCTAGTTGTGATGCTGCATCTCTGAGCTCCTACTTGTGACACTGTTTGGGAGAAAGATTAAAGGGGTGGCTCATTACAAGCCGAGGGAAGACTTTTCCCAGGGCTTGGATCAGGCTCAGCACCAGGGCAGAGTCAGAGAAACATAGAACAGTTTGGGTTAGAGTGGACCTTAAAGATCATCTAGTTCCAACCGCCCCTGCCATGGGCAGGGNCCCAGAGCTGGACGCAGTACTCCAGGTGGGGTCTCACACAAGCAGAGTAGAGGGGCAGAATCACCTGGTCACGCTGCTTTTGATGCAGGCGAGGACATGGTTGGCTTTCTGGGCTGCTGGTGCACATTGTCAGCTCATGTTGAGCTTTTTGTCAATCAACAACCCCAAGTCCTTCTCCTCAGGGCTGCTCTCAATCCATTCTCTGCCCAGCCTGTAGTTGTGGTTGGGATTGCTCCGACCCATCTGCGGGACCTTGCACTTGGCCTTGTTGGACTTCATGAGGTTTGCACAGGCCCACCTCTCAAGCCTGTCAAGGTCCCTCTGGATGGCATCCCTTCCCTCCAGCATGTCAACCACACCACACAGCTTGGTGTCATCAGCAAACTTGCTGAGGGTGCACTCGATCCCACTGTCCATGTTGCTGACAAAGATGTTAAACAGAAGTACCACCTCTCTAGATGGGGAGGTGAGAAATCCTCTGATTATTATGGTTTTCAGCAAAGACGAGTAAGTGAAAGAAACCTGGAATGTAACATACGCTAGCATTCACGAATAAGGAGATACAAAGCAGTGGATGCAAACAGGAAGAACTATCTGTTTAGCAAAAATACTGAGACAACAGCAAATGGTGAGAAAAGGTTTCACAGGGCTTGGTAGAGAAGGAAGGGAAACTTCTTCAGCTGCATGGATTTAAATGATTGCTGCAATTGCTTTCTTGATCCATGACATACTTTGACACTGCCACAGGAAATCTAACGCTAGGAAATCTTTTAAAGGGTCAAGATCTTAAAAGATGTTGCTTCCTGGAGGAAAGGGCTCTTTCTGGCAGTGCCTTTGGTAAGTCCAACCCTGTGCTTCTCCCAGAGAAAAGTGACCCTGTCCCTGCCCAGCCAGAGATGGGTTCAGGCAGTGGGGTACACCCAGAACAACAACCCCCAGGCTTCAGCTCACTACTTATTTCTCAATCTGATGTTGAACAGAATTTGAAATTTCACCAAGGCACATCTTGCTGATTCACCAGCTCCCCTTAACATTGTCGTTGATGGGGGAGGTACTGGCCATGAAGTGCCTTTGATAGAAAACACCTCCTCACCCCCACAGCAGGATTGCTGCTCCAGGCCCTTCACCTCTCCTGGAGAGCCCCAGGCAGTTCACAAGCCCCACACTGCTAGAACCGAGGACAAATGTGTGCATTACAGCTGCCTGGCTATTGGCAAGGGAGAAGGCTCCCCTGTTGCCTCCCCATCATATCCAGTGCAGCTCCTCTGAAGTCTCTCATCGCTCTCCCCTTTTCATTTTTCCTCCCTGCAGCTGAAGTTCCTAGGTAGGTATAAGGGGAAGGGACCCAAAGACTCTAAATGCTTTGCAGATTACCCAAATGCTCCACTTTTAAAGAGCACTGCAGAATGGCAGGATGGATCCACACAGATCCACAGTGGTTTGGGCCCAAATACTTAAAATCCTGATATTCCCCTGTTCCCTAAGTACTCATATCAGTAAGGTGTTGGTAGTCCAACTCTCCTACATCTCACTCATCAGAAAGAGAATGTTTTCGACTTGTTTCTTGAAGCTATAATCTATATGTCATTAACAAGAATTAGAGATGAAATACATTTAGGTATGCATAGAGTTAAACAGACATTGGACTTTAATAGGTTTCAGCAAGACACATTATTGAGGAAGAGAGGATATTAATACATACTGGTATATAAGCACTCATGAAGCTGATGGAAATAGGGAATTCTGTGAACAGAAATATGAAAACCATTGACCAGACCACTGACCACAATGGGGTTATGACAGTATCCACTAAGTAAAGAAGACCCACAGCTCTGTGTTTAAAAGACCACAATTTCCTTCTCCCAATTTATTCTCAGATCTCCTATTCTTAATAGCAACTATAAATCCTGTCCACAAGAATAACACCAGCTAATAGTTTTTGTGGCTGGTCTGTCCTGAAAGATAATAAGAATGACAATATCTTGAATTTGCCACATCCTATCGATATTCAGAGGGAGCAAGGATCACTTAACTATTAAAGCTATGTCAAGTGCAAATGAGGGAAATAAAAACACAGTGTAGATTTCTTCAGCAACAGGCAGAGAGCAAAGATTCACAGCTTAAAACTCTGCACAATCTCTAAATAAGTCACAGAAATCCAAAATAACCAAGAAATCATATGAAAGCTTTTTAAAGTTGTTTTTTTTTTTTAAAAGACCAAAATCATCTGTAGGAAACAATCTCAGGGAAATTATTCCAGGAAAGAATTTGTTCACTATACATACAGCATTGTATGTCACATGGTCTAATTATAGGAATGAAAGCAACATAGGAATTAGATGGTCTTTTCAAGCCTGTAAGGAGTGTGAACAAAGAATATAATTACACATCGAGCCCGTTGATTAACCAATTACTAGTTAAAGCAGATTTAGACTTTAAATTAATTTGGTTCTGAATTCTGGGGATTTTTGGGCTAAGATAAACAGTGTTTGAAGATTAATTATCCTTGTCTAAGATGAAGGAACTCATTTCAATTTTGTTAGCATGCTGAAAGACTCTGGCTGTTGCATGGGAGAGGGTAGACTGCAAATCTCAGCAGTATTGAACTGACTGATTAAAGTGAATTCTGAGACTCCTAATCACTCTAATCCTCACAGAGAGTGGTGATATTACACACTACATTGTGCCAGCTCAAATTAATATTTAAATTAAAAACAGACCAACATTTACCTAAAGGAGAAAGTGCACTGCCTCCAAAGGACCTACAAACTCAGTAGTGAGGAAATGCTGGAGCACAGCTCTCCATGCACCTTTGCCCAAAGAATAACAGCAGGGAAAGTAAAGGTGCTGTTGTGGCACCTGCCATTTTTCTGTACCGTACAAGTAGAACACCATAGCATCCTGATTGAATGGTGTGGGAGTGGTAATATGACATTTTACTTCTCTGCCATTAGTCCAGCTGTAGCCCCAGGCAATCATTTGCTAAAGAAAAGACTTCACATTTCAATAGCTGTTCTGAAGTGTAGATAGGTTTCCTCATCAGCATGCCTAGCAAGGTACTCAGCTGCCTAAAGTCCCCTGGCATACAGCGAAGCACGTACACCACAGTGTTGGTTAAGTGCCCCGGGGCCAGCACAGCCCGCTGCCTGCACCAGACTCTCTCCATCCCCCACTGGGCTTCTCCATTCAATGTCCCCATTTGCCTCCACCAGGGGCCAACCTTTGGCTTCATGCCAGGAGTGTGTTGGAAGAGAAGGATTTCCACAGCAAGGAGTAGCCCAAACCCTAATCTAAATGCTAGTTTTATATATAGGGTGATAAATACAATTGGTAAAGGATACCTTTTGGGAAGCCCCTCGATAGTGCAGTTGCACCACTGCCTTCTGAGCACCCACTCCTCACCGGAACAAAGCATTAGTTTCACTAAATTTTCATGGAATCCAGTAAGACCATTCCTTACAGCCATATTCTTTAGGGAGCGTATTTCCACTGGAGTCAGTGTAGTGTAACGCATTGCAGTTTACAAAAACAAGCCGAAAGGATAAACTATTTTTGAGCCCATAACAGGTCGGGAGCTCCTTGTGCTAGGTGCTGTAACAGCACAGAGGGAGACAGCCTGTACCTCAGAGGACATGGCAAAATAGACGCAAGATTGCAGAAAATGGTGAAATAGATGAAAGACTGCAGATTGCCTGCAGAATGAGGCAGATCCAATGAGGTTTCCAGAGTCCAGAGAAGCAAAGCAGATCTTGCAAAACCTAGAACTGTAGGGACCAAGGTAAAAAAAAGCATCAGCTGCTGCCCTGAACAACGTCCCCTTCAGTCTCCCTGCTTCCAGCTCGGGTTGAGCCTGACTGGTGTGTTTCCTTCCCCAGGACAGCAAGTGGCTATGGGGCACCCAGAGCTGCACCGAGGAAGGAACCGCAATCCCTGGCCAGCAGCACTGCAGGTGACATAGATGCCTTCGAGCAGACTGCGCTGCTCCTCTCATCCTGTTTTCTGGATGAACTGGGTCATGGGAGTAATGGCAACTACTCATAAAGCATTCACCGTGGAAGGGTCCAGACCTTCACCTCCAGTAAAGAGTAGGATATATGTATGTCCAGCTTCTTCCCCTCAAAACCCTTTCCTTGAAACATCTGGTGCTGCCATGGCCAGTGCAACTAAACCCCAGCAAGCACAGGATCCTGCAGCATGAAGTTGCGTTGTGTGTAGGTAAACCTGGAGCCCTTGAGTTATTCCCATGAAGGTTGAATTTGCCCTTCAGGTGATAGAAGATTAATGATGGTTTAGGCTTGTGAGGCTTCTGTGTGTTTATGTGCGCGTATGTGTGAGAGAGAGAGAGAGAATAAAGGCACAAGAAATATCTGGTGTTCAAGCTTGTGGAATCCTCTGTGATTTTCATATGAGATGTGACTGAAATGTACCTGCTAAAATTATTGATTTTTATAATACTACTATTTTATTATTTCAACTTCAGCCTGTCTAGGAATCCAGTATTGGAGTAAATCCCATTTTGCTAGGTGCTGGACAAACATGTGGCTATAAAATTCCTGGCTTATTGCACCAGTGGCCCTAATTCTCAGCTGAGGAGCAATGCTCTGGCGTACCCTCCAGTTTCAGACCCCAGAAGCAGTTGCCTTTCGGTCATACATATGCGGCACACATACAAGATATGTTGTAGGCTTCAGGTGAAACCTAAATTGAGCTGCAGAATGGCAGAGAAGAGATCCACGGTTTGTGTATGAGAACATCTTCAAAAATAGGATTCTAGACAACTGCTGTTACATGCATCCCACCAGTGTGATGTCTGACAATTTCTTAGCACAGACACTGCACACGTATCTTACACGCAGGCATCACTTACATCCAGGGAATTCATCCTTTTTAAAGAAAACTTGTCCCTGTAAACCCAAAACCTTGGATCCTTAACATTGAACTCAGCAAGTATCCTCATGCAAAGAATTTTCAGAAGGAGAGGGGCCAGCTTTTCTTCCCTCCTTCCTCTCCTCTCTGAGCCACACTCTCACATTTCCTCTAGTGCTCGCTCACTCCCACACTGCTCAGCGAAAGGTAGGGAAAACCCATCTCCTGTGTTTCAAGAAGCCCTTCTGCAAGCCACAGGACCCACAAGCCCTGGTTTCCCATGGGTGGACATCCTGCAGCAAAGCCTCAGCTGCCCTTTTCCCTCTGATTTTAACTCCTTTTCAAAATCTTCTCCAAGACTTTCAGTCCCTGCTGTGTCTGGGTCTGGGGTAGGGATGTGTGGCCAGTAGCTGTGCACTGACTGCTTNAACTAAACCCCAGCAAGCACAGGATCCTGCAGCATGAAGTTGCGTTGTGTGTAGGTAAACCTGGAGCCCTTGAGTTATTCCCATGAAGGTTGAATTTGCCCTTCAGGTGATAGAAGATTAATGATGGTTTAGGCTTGTGAGGCTTCTGTGTGTTTATGTGCGCGTATGTGTGAGAGAGAGAGAGAGAATAAAGGCACAAGAAATATCTGGTGTTCAAGCTTGTGGAATCCTCTGTGATTTTCATATGAGATGTGACTGAAATGTACCTGCTAAAATTATTGATTTTTATAATACTACTATTTTATTATTTCAACTTCAGCCTGTCTAGGAATCCAGTATTGGAGTAAATCCCATTTTGCTAGGTGCTGGACAAACATGTGGCTATAAAATTCCTGGCTTATTGCACCAGTGGCCCTAATTCTCAGCTGAGGAGCAATGCTCTGGCGTACCCTCCAGTTTCAGACCCCAGAAGCAGTTGCCTTTCGGTCATACATATGCGGCACACATACAAGATATGTTGTAGGCTTCAGGTGAAACCTAAATTGAGCTGCAGAATGGCAGAGAAGAGATCCACGGTTTGTGTATGAGAACATCTTCAAAAATAGGATTCTAGACAACTGCTGTTACATGCATCCCACCAGTGTGATGTCTGACAATTTCTTAGCACAGACACTGCACACGTATCTTACACGCAGGCATCACTTACATCCAGGGAATTCATCCTTTTTAAAGAAAACTTGTCCCTGTAAACCCAAAACCTTGGATCCTTAACATTGAACTCAGCAAGTATCCTCATGCAAAGAATTTTCAGAAGGAGAGGGGCCAGCTTTTCTTCCCTCCTTCCTCTCCTCTCTGAGCCACACTCTCACATTTCCTCTAGTGCTCGCTCACTCCCACACTGCTCAGCGAAAGGTAGGGAAAACCCATCTCCTGTGTTTCAAGAAGCCCTTCTGCAAGCCACAGGACCCACAAGCCCTGGTTTCCCATGGGTGGACATCCTGCAGCAAAGCCTCAGCTGCCCTTTTCCCTCTGATTTTAACTCCTTTTCAAAATCTTCTCCAAGACTTTCAGTCCCTGCTGTGTCTGGGTCTGGGGTAGGGATGTGTGGCCAGTAGCTGTGCACTGACTGCTTACAGCAAGGACAAGGAAAAGGGATAACCAGGGCAGGAGGAGCATCAGCTGGATCAGAGGTATGGCAGGAGTGAGGGGGGGCTGTGCCATGCTCCCCACCTTTCCTGCTGAGCCACGGGCTGGCAGGTTCGGCGAAGCTGGAGCCATCTTCACTGAGCCAGGGTGAACAGGGCTTGCAGCTGGGGCGGGTTTGCAAGGAAAGGCAAAGTTCCCCATGCTCGTTGTCTGCACTCCATTCCAGAGTGTACAACATGAAAGTACTGTCAGATTCTACATATATATATATATATATGTATGTATGTATACCAGTTGTGTATGGATTAAAAACAAGTGTTTTCCACTGCCCTCACTTTCAGAAACAATAAAGTTTTAGATTAAATAAAACAGCAGCTTAAGGCAGACACACTTGGCAAGAAGAGAAGCAACTAGAAAGTCTTACAATGGAAAATACTGTGCAGGTCTCTTAACAAGAGATGCCACCAGCTCTGCCTGAAGCCATGAATTACTCATTTCAGCCCTTGCATCTCACAGGAGTTTCACTGGACTGGTGGTACAATGCCTGATGGGGAACAGGCAGGCGGTGGGTGCCCTGACAGGGTATCAGGGAGCTTGATCACAGGGTGGTGGTTCTGGATAGGGAGGTCTGGGCACCCCTGCCCTGGTGATGCCCAAGGGATGGCTGCTGCAGCCACCCGCCCTCGCAGCCAGAAACCTCCCCAGCCTGCAGCAGCACTGAGCTGCACAGCTTTCCCTCAGCTGAAGCCATCCAGAGCATTTATTTGATCATTGACGTGCTGCTGAGAGCCACCGTGCCCTCAGAGGCTCCAGTCTGTGCCAAGGACTCAGAAACATATGTTTCTCCTCAGTGTTGTACACCAGGGTTGACACATCTTCTGCTTCACTCGCAACTGCTTGCGGTGCAGCGTCCTGTGGCTTGGGTACGTTCAACTCCTCTGAGCACCCTCCAGAAATGTGAAATGAAAACTTAGCTTGTCAGAGCATTGCTGTGGGACCAGGAGAAAGGTTCTGCTTTGTGAAATTAAAGGGGTGCCCAAAGGCATCTTGAGCTGCTTCTGTCACCGAATCCTGCCTGCCCAGGACATGGGGTCTCAGGAGGCTGTGTCCCGCTCCGTGCTGGTGCTGCTGCCCTCAGCATCACCATCTGTAGCTGCAGCTGTGATTTATTTTTTTCTACAGAGCTGGGGGTGGGTGACTCACTCTGCAAAACAGCAGAGGAGCGAGAGGCCAGGCCCATGCTCAGCTATGCCCAGGTATTCCCAGGAGGTCTCCCCTGCTTTCGGAGAGCTCCCCCAGCAGCCAGAAGCCACCATTTCAGTGGCCTGCAATAGGGAATAGGAAGCCATCCCACAGGCAGCCTCTCTCCGAGGGCCACTGCGTGCACAGAGTGTTCAGGTGTGAACCACTGTTGCCTCAGCAGTGGGAAACTGGAAGGCACTGGGACAGTGACAGCAACAGCGAGAGACATTGCAGCATGCCGGGTTTCAGAGGCGCTGCATGTGATGGCACAGAGCTCCCAGCCCGCTCTGTGGTGGCTGCTGTGGGGCTTTGCGCTCTGGAAGGGGAAGGCGGGTGGGTTGCTGTGTCACCGTTGTGGTGAGTTACGCTCAGGCACTGCAGAGAAGCGAGATGGGCTCTCTGCAGCTCAGAGGGAGGAAGGATTTCCTGGCCAAGCATGACCCCAAGGCCTCCCTTGCCACCCTCCACATCGCAGCAGGTGTGTGGATACGCATGGAACAGCCCAATCTTGCACCCCAGCAATCCTCCACCTTTCTGAGAGGATATCTATGCCATCATTACTCCGCAGCTGGCTTGCTCTTATGACCATCCAGAGAGCCAAGAGGTCCAGAGGAAGGAAACCCAGGCACAGGGTGGGGAGTAGCCCACATTTGAACCTCAGTACTACAGGCAGAGGGGACACAATCTGTTCCAGCCCAGTGGCACAGAAAAATCAACTGCGTGCTTGGGTACAACTAGCAAAAGACAGTAGAAATTTCACCTGCAGGATCGCTGCATTGGAAGCACCTGGGAGCAGCTCTCAAGATGCCTTCAAAATTATGGTAGACAATATTCTGAGTTTCCAAGGAGCAAAGATGACAGGAATCACTTTCCTTCCTCAGTTGCGTAGAGTACATGCATTTCATAGCTGCTACTTTAATCAATAGGATCAGACCTACCAAGACATTTAAGTACTAAATTCCTACTGAGTTCAATGCCAAGTTGGATATACAAACAAGAAAAAGCTTGACTCCCAGATTCCCTTTTGGATCTGACTTTTAGCTTTGGACATTCTCCTTCCAATGTTATTCTATTTGCTTTGGCCTCATGTCTCTGGGGATACTGTAAGTAAATACTGAGAGGAAGAAAAAAACTTGGATACACTCAGCCAGTTGTATAGTTCTGCCATGCAGGCACACAAGTACCCCAAAGTTGCAACACTGTAGGGTGAAATCCAGCCCTGGATTATTTTAGCATTACCTGTGGCAGCCAGTGGTGATTAAATTAGACAATGCTTTTTAAAAATCCGTCCATACGTGCTTGACATTGAATGTCTGCATTAGTGAAGACCACAGGCTGTCTATTCAGTGTGCAAAGCAATATCCTTTGTAATTCCTTCTAAATTTATTGCCTTTAATGTCATAGAGACCTATTGTTCTCATACTGTGGGATAGGGTTCAGAAGGGAGATGATGAGTTCTCGCTGTGCCCTTCAGAATTGAGAATACTTCACTCAAATGCTTTTTAACTCAGCTCCTTGCTCAGCTAGGGAAAGGCTTCTCTGGCCATAGCTCTTGCAATTTCTCATCCAACGGGACATTTCCAAGCAGACTAGTTCTTTTTCCTTAGTAAATCTTGCTGTACCTTTGAAGCAGGATTAAGTGGCTCCCAGGTCTTATTATCCCTCAAAGTGGAAATCAGAAACTCAATGCATGGGCAGCCTTTGAAATGCAGAAATGAGAAGTGCGAGAGGCACAGTAAATGTTCAGGTAGAGCAGCAGGATGGCAGGACTAGCTCTCCACCAAACAGTGCTGCCACAGGAGCAAGGCCATGTGGCACATCTCTGCAGCACTGGCACAGAGACACCCCAGGTAGCTCGAAGCAAGCTTTGGCACCAGAGGTGCCAGGGATGCCACTGTGCTGCTCTGCCCGGGCTAACTTAGCCAAGGCCAGGCAGTTCACCGCACTAGCACTGTACTGCACTGGGGACATACTATTTTCCGTCATCTGCTAGCCCAACAGAGATTACCTTCCACCAAATAACAGGTCGCAACAGGAGGCAAGCTTCCCCTGTTGTACCTTACCAATGCCATTGAAAGTCCCAGGGGACATTCATAAACCCAAGGCACTTCTGCACTGGGCAAGATGCTTCACTCAGTACTGCGTAACATGGCTGTTGAGATTAATTACGTGCACAGAACAACGGACTCGCTGCTGACAGCAGGTTGTCAGGGTACAAGCACTAAACTGGCTGCACAGAAGTACACCCCTGGGACAGAAGACAGCTTGGTCAGGTCTATGTGGTGGCAGTCTTTTGGCTGGAGTGGTAGCAGTAGCTTCAAAGATATGGGATGTGGGCGAATGGGCCAGCAGTATCACTGGACACTCAAAGCCCCTGGGCATCCTGGGCTGGTTTCTACTGTACAAATGCCATTTTGTTATGCCCTGACTCCCTCTGCACTGATTTAGGAGATGGACAACCCATTGCACTTAGTCTGTAGTTGTAGATGTATCGTAAACCTGGTCCTGCACTTCTCTTTCCTCAACTCTTAGCAAAATTAGTCCTATGTGGCTGGCACAAGCAAGCTACGTTGTTTTCTGCATGGTTTCAGGACAACGGACGTGGTGCAATTTCATAATGTGGCTGGGTACTAGCTGCCATGGTCTTAAATGATGCAATGCCTCCTTTGCCAGTGTAATCCTGGTTGCTGAGTTCAATTTAGCTGGGACAAGGTGAGTAGGTGTCTAAGTATGCATGAAGGCAAATGGGAAAAGCCAAAATAGGTTACAAATGTCCAGTCCTTATACCAAAATTAGTCTTCAGGGCATCTTGATTACTTAGCTCTGGAAGTTTGAGAGGTCCCATGTTAGAAAGGACCATAAATGACTTGTCCCAACAGTCACATACGGCAGAGACGACGTCAGGATCAGAGAGACAGGTTCCCATCTTGCTGGCCCACCAGCAGGCTGGTAGGCCATATTGACACTATAATTATACATTCCCCTGTTGCCCCTAGAGCTTTTTGCTAAAGCAAGATAATTAAGCTCTCCTTCTGGCTATCTTCTTTTAATGAAATGGTGCACATAACACAGCTTGGTATTTATTAATGATAATGAGTTTTTAAAACAATTTGAGGCAGCAACTCACCTTTCACTTGTGTGGTTGCAGTGCATGTCCAGCATCATTCTCAATTTAATCATGCCATGTGTCTTGGGTCAGTCTCCTTTAGAAGGCAGTCTGTAACATAAAATACAGCAGCCTCCATTTGCAGTCAGGTCATTCTGAATAAAAAGCAGGTCCAGGCTTGAACAAATAGAAGCAGATGCCATCTTCCTCCTCTCTTTGAGGTGCTGATGGTGGTTTATTAATTTTTAGAACAAGGTCACAAGTTTATTTGCCTGCTGAATCTTAGTTAGCGACCTCGCATCTTGTAGGCAAGTAAACACAAGCCTTCAATATCTGACACTCCCAATGTTTCTTAACACAGAGAAGCAAAAATGTAAACCTCAAATTTACAAGAGCCAGCTGAGGTTACATATTAATACCTCAGTTGCTTGAGCTGAGATAGTTTGATTAGTGCAGATCAGCTCTTTGTCACAGAGACCATGGCAGTCAAAATCATGCTGGTGGCTGCCTGCCATGGTGGAGGGCTGCAGTGCATGAACTCCATCACCGGTCATTTTTTAAAGATTCTGGTTTCCAGTGCAAACAATTTTGAAATTACTCTGCTGCTCAGGATACATAGAATCGTTAAGGTTGGGAAAGACCCTTAAGATCATAAAGCCCAACCATTAACCCAGCACTGCCAAGTCCACCACTGAACCATGTCCCTAATCACCACATCTACACGTCTTTTAAATACCTCCAGGGATGGTGACTCAAGCACTTCCCTGGGCATCCTGTTCCAGAGCTTGACAACGCCTTCAATGAAGAAATTTTTCCTAATTTCCCTAATATTCCTAATAATCTAAACCTCCCCTGGCACAACTTNGTTCTTGTGACCCAAGTGCAGGACCTGGCACATCCTTGGGAACGCCTCTGTGGGCTGATGTGAGAGGCTGCAATACAGTTCTCCTTTCCTGTGAGAACCGGTTCTGGCCCCAAGAGCCCTGTCCTGACTGGGATGGGACCTCTGCAAAGTCCCTGGTACCAGCCAAAGGACTGGATGCACAACCCTGATCAGGGCTGATTCTGGAGAACTGGAGGTATTTTGAAAGCATGTGAGGTCTGATTCCAATGATATGACATTTGTGACATAAAGACACAGCAAAAGGGCATTCATTTCCATGTTTCGGCTGTGGGGTGATGTGGCTGCACAAGTAGCCAAGGCCAGATCCTGCCCTGCAAGGACTGCTTGCATCCCCTCTGACACCAGGAACTATTGTGGCTTTCCCCCAGCTGCAGACCCAGACCTTTAGCTTTGTCCCGCCTCAAAGAGGCAACGCCAGCCGATGGCAGCAGCTCCTGCCCTTGCCACCCAAAGGGTGCACAAAGGTGCGGGGCCACAGCCCCAAAGGCAGCCATGTGCCTGGGAATCACCATGATCTCATGCTGCAAACCATGAACAAGCCAAGGGAACAATGACATCCTGCAGGACATCCTACAGTTTTGCCCGGGACTGGGGTCAGGGCAGGTCCGGGACCTCAGCGGGCTTCCTCAGAGATGCCCTGCTTGGAAATAAACCCTGCAGCAGCTCCCAGCACAACAGTCATGCTGGCTGATGCACCACGAGAGCACTGAGCAGCAGGCGAGTCCTGCTGCTCTGACAGCATGGTTATGTATAAAAGATAGGAAAACTAATCGGGATGGTTTATAAACTATATGGGCCCAAATCTGGCTCACCTTACTTAGGGTAGCAACTCCACCAAGGACTGAGGAGTTGCACTGGCTGAGGCCCACGCTGAGCTTAGCACAAATACTGCTTAACTTTTCCATGAGACATTAGTGAGTCTAATAAATCCCTGCATAACACCTTCATTAAGCGGGATTTACTGTAATATGCTATATACGCTTTATGTCTCACCTGCATAAACAGCCATGTTAACGCTATAAATTACAGTGTTCGTATTAACATATTGCAGGCACCTCAACCAAGGTGAAATGCTTAATGGCTTTCAGTAAGCACCTGAATTGCAAGAAAGCGTGGAACGAGGGAGAAGCTTCTCTAGTAACTGAGACAGACTGCACGAGTGCTGTAAGGCTTACAAAATTATTCTTTAAAAAAAAAAAAAAAAGAAGAAAAGATCTAAACTCCCAAAATTTTGCATATTGCAGTATCAGTGCTAGACTTCAAGGCTTTCTAACAGAAATTGGCTCTGATTTGTGAGATATGCATTACATCATAGTCTTCTTTTAGGGCATTATGTCATTCCTGCTGAGACGCATTATCTCGGCTTGGCCCAGCATTAGCGATTTTTGCGGGCCTACTGCAGTGTTCCCAAAGCACTGCTGGGAACCACAGATTGAAATCTGAAACGTTTATCTTTTACAAAGCTGAAAAAGAGGAAAGATGTTAACATCAGGCATCACTGACTTCCTTAACCCTCTCCTGTCTCTGCTTCTTACTGGGGCTTGGTTTTGAAGTCTCTGAACATGCTGCACAAATGAGGTAACCTTTAAAAACTCACATTAGTGGGGGGATAATACGGCATTTCTTCCCACTCTCTGAGAATTGTCCTTGCAGCTGCCTGAATAACACCTCCCCGGTCTTTACAAGATGTCAACATGAATCAGATTGTACCTACGTACGCTGACAAGCTATATTCTACAGACACAGCTAGAACATATATTAAGAATAAATGGGGAAACCAGTGAAAAGCTTTATGTGACTCAACTCTTATTAAAATTCTATATAGTATCAAGCAAACCTGATATTCTACTTTTCAGCACATACAGCGATCACACACACCCAGATGGATCCTCACATCCTGATCCTTTTGAGGAAACAAAAGCAGAATTCCAGGAGACTTATGCTAGAGAGCAATTTTTATGCAGGGAACTGAGCAGATATTATCTCTTCTGACTTCAACCATGAAATTAAAAGCCCATTTCGTCTCACTGCATCCAGGGCAGGATTAGAGGCTATGTCATGGAGGGAACAGACAGGTGCTTTCAGGATAAAGCAAGGATATTCCCAAAACCTCAGAGAATCCCAACACCTCTCTCCACAAAAGCACAATTATAAAAAGAGGCTGTGAATGCTAAAAGGAAATGGGAAACATTCAACCATGACTAAATTACAATTTCCTCTCTTGTCATAAACTAACGCTATTCATCGGAGGGCTTTAACTTCTCTCCTCCATTTTTTACTGGGGTTGTGTGTTTCAGTGAGTTGTCATGTGTTGGTGCTGTAAGGCTCTTTGCTACAGCTGTAGTGTATTTTCTAGCAAGATTGCAATGACAACTGTTTCCATCAAAAAGGAATGGTTAGCAGCATAACCAGAACTCAGGAGGCAGGACATCATTTAATCCTGCTGGAGATCTCTTTCCTACTTGGACTGAAAGCTTTTCCTTTCCTTCTTTTTCTTTCAAATTGCAGATCATGCGTAACAAAGCACTAGGAAGGAGAAGTCCATTCGAGTACTTGACACTCGCTGTCCCCATCTCCAAGTTTGCAAGGTGACTTTTCTGGCCTTAGCAGTCTGTTTTCACAGGTAGAAGTTTTATGGTTTGGGGGCCAAGTGTTTTTAACACTTCATGTACCTCAAAGGGATGTGTGTGACAAGTCCTCAATCCTGCTACGTTTTGCCCTTCTGACAAGGTTTTGCAGGTAACGCCTCATTAGATGTAAAACTGCTACCCATAGGAGGGAATATCCGGCTTGCTTTCTTAAAGAACCAGTCATGGGAGGTGGAAAAATTGGTTTTCCAGATATTTTCACCAAAAAAAATACTCATGGGCTTTTTGGCAATGATTCCTCTCACCAAGAGAAGATGATGATGCGCTGTAATACCTTACCCAGGAAAAATGTGTATGTCATGTCATGACAAGACAGTGAGTTACCCACTACCTGAAGTACAAGGGAGCCCACAGACAGGTGGTTTTACTGGCTAAGGAGCCCTTTGAAAGGTCAGGAACTGTTGTTGTATATAACATGGTGGGAGCAGCCTAATTCACTGAGGTGAAATGCTATTACAGACTGGTACTTTATGGGTCCTACATGGCTTGGGACATTAGGACACAATTCACCGGCAGAGGAGAATATATTGATCTGAGAGATCTGCTCTTCTGAAAGATGCTTTAGTTAAGGTATCACAGCAAAATGCACTTAAAATTCAGAGCAAGTAAATACAAATACTTTTGCTCTGCACCCCAAGGACTAGTAAAACTGCAGTCCCAGCATTATAAAATAACAGGATCAAACTTTGTTCTTAATCAGTGTAGCATAAGTGTGTATTATGCCTCGGACTCTAGTGGAGCTACTTCTGATTTATGTAGGTTTAAACGAGAGCATAATTTGGCCAATGGTGTCAAGCGAGGGATTAATACCGGACTGAGCTCATTAGGGAGAGCTCACGCAGGCTTCCTGCATCCCCTAGGCTGTGCAAACAAGCCCCCCTCCAGCAGAAGGTGCTGGATGATGGCCGGTGCCGGATGGCATCCTGCCCGGAGGAAGATAGCACCTGTGTGCTGGGAGGGGACAGAGGAAGGATGCTCTAACCTGCAGCCTCCCTGCAGGTGGAGGTTCCCCCAGCTTCCTTTCCTCTCCCTAGCAGTTCCCTCTACCCCCACTTGCCCTCCCAGCTGTGGGACCCCTCCCTGCGGGGGGTGCAGGTCTGGTCCCACACCCCATGGATCCCCCATGCCTTTCCCTCCCCGGCTGCCTGTGCTCACCCGAGCAGCAGTCTGCAGCACATCCCTCCCTGCGTGCCTCCGCACGCCTGGAGCACCTGAGAGGCCAGTCTGGGGCTTTTCCCTTGCTAGCACCCCGTCACACACCGTGGGCAGCGGCAACACAGGAGTCCTCCCCAGCACCCAGCCCGAGGCACCGCGCAAGCTCAGCAGTGACTTCTTGCCATCAGGGGATGGCAGGTTCCAGACCCTGCCTGCATCTCGGGACCAGGCTCTGCAAAAGTAACTCTCCTTAGCTGCAGGAAAGGCAGTGAGGCCAAAGGCGAGACATACATGAGCTAGTTAAGTTCCCCTCCTTAAATATTCATTTGCCTTCTGTCCTTTTCACTCCAACATCCTCAGACATAATTAACAGAGGGATTCTTTTGATTTTAATTAACTTTAAACTCTTTTTTTTTTTTTTTTTTTCTTCCCCTAACGGTGTGAGATTAGCAGCCTATGCCTGATTCCCTGCTGCATGGCTCTGGTTTTACAGCTGTGTAGCTCAACCGATTTTATACTTCCCTGAGTTATGAGGCTCACCGGTGAATTTATGTCAGGAGAAGACACCAGCCTGCTACAGCCCCAGTGAGAAAGCCTTAACTCGTGGGGCTGCAGCTCACAGCCTTAACTCTAAATTAGACAGGGAAGGAATCTTTTTGTCAAGGAATGAATCTCTTAAATAGCTATTTTTGA
>VXBL01000342.1:120925-135546 GCA_013400195.1 Aramus guarauna | reverse complement strand
AAAAAAAAAAAAGAGAAATCCCTTTCTCTGGGTTTTACCTTGCAGTTTTGATGAGGCATTTATAATCACATCTCCAAGAACTGTGCTATTTTAAAACTGTTTCAACTTTGTCCAAGCATGCATGGATTCTGTCATTAATTCATAAGGTTTCCTTTCCTAAGAACTGCTCCCTTGTTCCAGAAACATTGCCCTTTTTTTCCTTATTTAAAAAAAAAAAAAAAAAAAAAAGAATCCTTAGGGTTGCAGAGATACGCGTGTGATTTTGATTAAAGTCAGGAGCTAGAGGGGTCAGTTGCATCTGTGTTTATGTCTGTGGTTACAGAGCAGCTCCTCTCTGCCGTCACCCATCCGGCAGCACTGGTGAGACAGAAACCGACGGGCGTCTGTGCGGTTCCAGCAGAGAAACACGAGATAGCTGATCAGATATCTCACAGCCCAAGGTGCAAGATGGCCTGAGACACTTCTGCCGTTAGCTGACCCCGCTCATCGTGCCCGGGCGTCTGAGGGTGGCCGCTGCGTGCTCAACACCTGTAAGACATTCAATCCCNATGCTGGCCCCCCGCCGCACACACGTGCCCCGCTGCCCCGGCGTGGACCTCGTGCAGCTCCCAGGAGTCTGGGCACCCACCTCCACCCCGGGCCATCGTGCAAGGCTGTCTGGGCCATGCCACCTCTGCAGCCAGTGGAGACACTGAAGGCAAGTGGAGATTTTATGGTTAAATTTAAGTGGCTACAGAAGCTGACCTAATATTGTCCACCACCTCCTCCATGAGGTGCTTAACAGGAGGTACAAGCCCACCCTACTGCCTTTGGGGCAATAAGTGGAGGAGCTCACCCTCCGCCCAGGAGTAGCTTCTCCTTCAAGCGTGGAGGAAACAAAGTCAGGGAAGGTTGCAGGCACACAGAAATGATAAATTCAAAGTCTGGTAAGGGAAGTGGTAAGTGAGGGTCCACAAGCCGCTCTCCTCAAGAAGCCACCAGAGAAAGGCTCAGTGGGATAGGCAGTGACCTGTGAGGATCATGCCCGGCTGGACCCCAGCCCCAGAAATCCTGACACGTACCAAGGCACCAAGGCTGGGTTTTTCTCTCCAAGCGTGGTTCAGCCCCTGCTGAACAGGACATTCACACTATTAATAGCTACTCACTGGAGGGTATTTATTTACAAGCAGCCCATATTATTTTAACCCTTAGTGCTGGGAGTCTCTCTCTGCATGCCCTGCCTCTCCTCAGTATTAGCACCAAGGTGGGTGTAACGCAGGTATAACACAAAAGCAAACAATAATCTTCCATGGACGAAAACTTTTAACAAGAAAGCTCTAGTATCTTCACTTGGTAGCAAAGCATGGTGCATGTGCATGGCAGCCTTCTTTATTTCTGAGGAAAGTCACCGTTTCCAGAGGGATGTGCAAGGTCATGCACAGAAACTACGAAAAACAGCTCCTGGGAGCAGCACTTGACTGCTGCAACCAGGAGGGAAGGAGGGAGAAGAGCCTCCGCTCTCCTTAAAGCCAGGAAGGGATTAGAGAAGCAGGACGTGCTTATTTG
Organism: Aramus guarauna; assembly: GCA_013400195.1. NCBI lineage: Eukaryota > Metazoa > Chordata > Aves > Gruiformes > Aramidae > Aramus > Aramus guarauna. Next base: position 134,001 of record VXBL01000342.1, on the reverse strand, counting down.
TGAATTTGGCCTTCTGGGGACCAGGCAGCTGGGGGGTGGTAAACTGTTTGCTCCTAACATGGCCTCCTCTCTTACCTCAGAGACGCCCATGGGACCTGCTCAAAAAGCACAAGCAGTTCCCACCTTCCCCCCCCATCCCGCTGAGAAGCAAGGCTTGCCTCTGCACAAACGGCATCCTGTGGAAAAGGTCACTACAGTAGCAAAACAAGGGGACACGTGCATGGCAGCCGGCGGTCTTTTCACACCATCTCTGTACTGAGCCCCATTGTTTCTCCTCACCCCATAGCTCACCATGACAGTGCAGATGCACTGGTTTTTAACCTAAAAACTTTGAGCTCCTTTTCTCAGTCAGCTTGTTCGAAAGATGCTAACAAGTACTAGTTTCCTGAGCTAGTTGTTTAGTTTTTCCCAATTGTGCCTATCTTCTCTACTATCATTAATGTTTTTGGCTGTTCTGGGAGGTGGTCTCTAACGCAAGAGGTCTCTCATGGCCGTGCCGCGCTGCCTCTGCAGTGCTAGCCCCGGCTCCTCTGGCCACAGGGACGGCGGACAGGCTGTGGCCTTCCTACAACTACTTCTGCTGTGCGCCCTTTTGCCTGAACGTTCCCCTGGTCCTTTTCCCCGTTCAACCTGAAATGCCTCCCCAGCACTGATGAGACGACATTTCTGGAAGCATGTTTCAGCAGCTCTAAACTTAACGAGTAACGCATGAGCCATATGTTCAGAATTGATTTAGGAAAATTTGGGGAAAACCTGTCCCTGTGGGAATGTCCCTTCCCTTACTGTAACTGCTGTAGCATGCCCACAGTTGGTTTGAATTCTTCCAGGCCTTGGGGCTCAGCGTGTCCTCCTGGGCACCAGCAAAGGCCACCATGGTGTCCTCAGGCAGGTGAGGGCCGTGCGTAGCACACACCGCAAGGTGTCCACGGTTCTCCTTCCCGGTGTGTCACCGGGACGCGTTGACCCCAGCCATAGCTCAACTGCAGGGCTGTCTCCATGGCTCCTGCCCAACCTGGCTCTGTCCCCAAGGATAAGGAGGTCCCCATGCAGAGGCAGAGGAGGAACCTGCAGACCTGCTAGCCAGGCCAACCCATCTATGGTATACAGAGTAACAGCTTCTGGCTTTGCTGAGCCCGAGGTGGCAGAGGTGAAGAATAACCTCAGTCAGAATCACCCACAGCTTCTCAGACACGTCCCTGACAGCTCCTGAGAACTGGCCAAAACCTCTGCAGCAGTGATTACTGATGACCATCTAGAGCAACCTGCTGAGATCTCTGAAGGCCAAGAGGACCTCCCTCCTCCTCAAGTTCAGCGTTCATCAATGCCCGCTCTGCACCCAAGCAGGCTGCATTTGGATTCGGTGCTTTCCAACACGAATTCTAGTGGAAAACCAGAGGAATGAAGTGAAATATCAAATTAAGCCTTTAAAATTAAAAGCTCAGGGTGGTGACGTGGTGGAGGTGAGATGAACACACAGGCAGACAAAACACACGTGTTACTGGGCATGTCTGTCTTGGCCACTCTGCACAGGAGACTGCAGGCACCTGTGGACATGTCTGTAGGATAATCCTTGGAGATACTGGACAATGTTATTACAGTTTCTTTTTGCAGATAAAAGAAGGGGATACCCTTGTATCATTTGGTAGTAGCATTTTCAGCATTCCCACATATTTTATGTGCAAGAAATGCTGTTCATGATTTATCACTGTTCCTTTTTATATACTACCTCTTAAAGGCCACCCTGCCTCTCTTTCCTTACCTTGCATTACTTAGCTGCTGGTTATTCTGGAGTCTGAACTTACCTCAAAATCTCTTCCAAAATTTAAAAATTTGTTCTGTTTTGTTGTTGTTGCATGAATATAAACATTTTTGCTCACAGTGCAATTGTTTCCACCTTTGGCATCCACATTTCTACAAAGATGCTGAAAGCCTGAAGATATTGCAGGTAAAAGCTGTATAAATTCTTTCAGGGGTGGAAGAAGAGTGGTGCAGGGAAAGGCTTCAGGAGTTTGATTTGCAGATTTTAGCAAAGGAAAGTGCTTTGCTGTGACTTCTTTAGGCAGTGAAAATGCTGAGTCCCAGAGCCTCTTTTGAGCTCAAGGAGAAAGGCACAGGCAAAACTACTGGGTGGAAATTTAAGAAGGAAATGCAGCTAAGGAAAAGGTCACCATTTTTAAAGAGTGCGGGTGTCAACTTTTGGACAAGCTGCCACAGAAAGTGCTACCTTCTTCTAATCAAGAGCAGGTAGCTTTTCAGACAGTTTAGTTTCATCTAGCAGAGTTAGAAGAGCATGCAGATAGCATGCAATGTCCTTCAGTGTAGAGGAAATAGAAAAGTCTGGAGGAAATAGCCTTTTCTTGCTTTAGCCTTGGTGATTAAAAAGTGCCTGTTCTGCAGATGTGAAAAACCAGTTCAGACCTACTTCCTTGACATCGTCTCATGCTCACTGCAAAGCCCTGGGAAAATTCATCTGGTAATGCCTCTGGTACACTGAAAATCGTCAGGTTTTGCACCAGAAAGGAAGGCAGATAATTTTGTAAAGGTCAGATACTCATATCTGAATGCACAGGCAGCCTCATCTGCTCATCTTACTTATTATAAGAAATTAATAAAACCATTACCTCATCAAGCCTACTTCTGGACAGATGGTTATCTTGCTAAATAGATGGCTTAACACAGTAGAGAGGCTTCATGCCGAGGCAGGAGCCCAGAACACTTTTGATCTGTCATCTAGAAGCTGCTGCAACCACTTTTCCTCCCTTCTAGGAACAGCAGGGCTTTTCTGTTCAGGTAGGTAATGATGGAAAAGATTGTCCAGCAGAAGCAAGCACTTGGTTCATGAATAACACAGACATTAGCTACTTCTGCAACAAAAATTAGAAGTTACACCAAATCTGTGATTCAGGACCACCAAGAGGAGATATTCTTTGTTTCTTTGTTTTTATAGTACTTCAACGATCACAGGCAAATACAGTTGCAACTATTTTCTGGCGGTGCTCCTTGGAACTATTATTTATAGCCTATATAATTCCTCTTCAAATCCTGAATTTTTGGCAACACAAAGCATTAGCTAGGCCAGGAGTTAATGATTATGAGATAAGCATTTATCTCACTTGGTGCCATGTCGGCTTGTTCTACTTTCAAATATTATTTGCTCTTATGCATGCTGTTCTTCTGCCAAAGCTGAAGACAAATTACTATTCTTTTTCCAAGAAAAAAAGCACTGTGACTTGAGTCCAATTAACAGTGTGGGTTTTAAGTATAATCTTTGTATTGCTCCTTTTTTTTTTCCTCCTATTTATCACTATTGCATACTTGTCATCTGTTACTCCGTACCCTTCCAACTCTTTTCTCATGTCTAAAGATATTCTTGCAGTAGAGACATCTTGAGCAAAAAGTGAATTTTCAGGCTCTTGTCTGAAAAGGCAGGAGCCCAAGAGGTTATATTGTTTTTCTGGTATATTATGCACATTCAAGAACTGTCCCATTTACAAACATTTACTAAGTAGCCTTCTCCTGCACTGTACCCTGCATTTCCTTTGAATTCGTCCTTACCTTTCATTTTTTGTTCTGCATGATGGAGCCTCAGGTTACTGTCAGGCAGCCAGAGCTGTTTATTGCTTCCCAAGTGTTGCTGTTTGCTGTGCAATTGAAGATGGCAACAGTGTGAAGGACCGAAAAAAAAAAAAAAAAAAGGACAACAGCCTCTGTTCATTTTATTGTTTATCTGGACATTGCTTCTTTGTGTCTTCTCAGGGTAAGTGGACCAAAGGACCAAAGGACCAAAGGACCAAAATGGAACGTATTTTTCTCTATGGAACATGTTCCATTTTAAGAGAATATGTCTCTCTAAAGTTAGAAGTTTGCCACAGAGCCACTGTCATACGTAAGTCATTATACATAGAAGTAACAAACAATCAGTATATGCTGTAACTCACCTGTGCTATTGTTTGGTATTTGACTAAAATCTGGAGTTTTGGTAAAACTCAGAAGTTGAGACATTTAAATTGCTCGGTCCTTTAATATACTGACTATGTAGTGAGAAACGCAGAATACAGAGAGGTACTGCCCCCTGTGAAGATATTAATTTGTAAATCCAGTAAAAAAATTAAGCTGGTCTGAGCATCCCTGTGGTCTGGCTTTCCTGATCACTGCCTTCCAGAAGCAAGGTCTGCCTCTGCTTGGTTTTACAAGTAGAGGGATCTTAGTCCATACCCTATCTTCGTCTCTTGTTTCATTGATCTATTGTTTCTATAAGATGAATTCTGAGTTCCGATCTACTTTGTGCTTTGTCATATTTTTCTACTGGCCCAATAAAGAGATTTTTAAATTAAAAAAAAAAAATATAACTAAATTTTGATTCATACTTCTTTATTTCAACATATTTTACAGACATTAATTAACTAGTCATCTCATTCCTGTGAGATGAGTCTAATTCTTTATTTTTCCCTTGGTATTTAGCATTTTCTGCAGTCTAAACTGAAGAGTAGTTTCTGGTTTCAGGTTTTCAGTAGCTAATGACTTTTACTCACTCCATCAACCTCAAACAAATACTGGCTAAAACTTCTTTGTCAGGTTTTTTCTCTTTAGTCATCAGGTGACTTATAACAGAAGGAAAGTCTGCTAATGACTTCATTCATTGTGTACTTGTCGAACTGCAGTATCTACAAATACATTAAAAGCTGCAGAGTTAAATTAACTGTTCTGATTCATAAAAGGACATTCCTCAAAAAATTAAGTAGATGTTTAACTTCATGAGCTTGTAAATCCGTGTATCCATGAATCCACACTTATGTTTTTCCAAAACTGGACAATAAATAGGATGTGCTTCGACTTTTGTAGCGAGAGGGATTCAGAATGAAAATAAATTGTAATATTTCTAGCAATGAATGCCAAACATTCAGAAACCACAGATAAGACCATTTTACCAAGACATGCTATCTGCTAAATGATAGGCCCTAAAAATCACTTTCTCCTTTTTAATTTCCTCTGAAAAAATAGCAATAGGACCAAGGAAATAATCTAAAGTTCATTGCAAATTTGATAAAAAAAAATCTGCTTTACCCGGTTTTCTGCCTCAAGGTGCATAATCAAGATTAAAAAACACATCATAAAATCTCAGCAAGAATATCAGAAATAAGCACATCTCATTGCTATTTATATCTGCTTCTTCAGCCCCTCTTGTTCATATTGGTGTGATGACATCTAAAATAAGAAAATCAGTTGAAATGTTACAGTTTATATCTACTCTTTAGGAATAAATAAAACCTTCTGAGCAGCTAGCATCCTGCCAGCCATACCTGGAGCCACGCAAGTGTGCACTGCCTTCCTTTTATTAAATAAACTTTGGGATGAGTCAAGACATTGAAGTCTTCCTTATATCCCAGCAAAGGCATAGCTTTGGGTGCACTGAAATGAAAATTGCCTGTGATGACAAAGCACATTTCAGCCAAATGTGCATTAATGCCTTCAGCAGCGAGTGTTTTTGTAAATGTGCAGTGAGGATCTCCTCCGTTCGCAGCAGCACACGAGCACCCCGCGGACACCGGCTTGCAGCTGTGTTTATTAACTGCTAGTCCAAACGAAAAAATATTTGAACAAAGACAGCAGGATCCAAATCACCTAACCTGCCGGCCCATCAAAGGCAAGGTGCCTAACAATGCAGAATCTGGAAGTCAATACCCATGCTCTGTGGAGCAAACAAAACAGGAATTCTGAAAGCCTCCAGGAGTGCCCTGCCTGCCAAGGCAGAGATCCCCGCCTCTGCCCACGCTGTGGGCACGCAGCAGACACCTCAACAAGTCTGCTTCACCAGGGGCATAAAACATAAGTGCAAGTTACGTGCCGAAGTTAGACGTGCAGGTTAGGCCGGCCAGGTGTAAGCCCAGGCAGTCAGTGGTCTGTTACACCCGTCCTTCCCGAGAGCGTGGGGACGCCGGGCACGCAGGGCTCCCGCGGGCTCTGCGCCGGCCGCAGCAGGCAGCACGCCCCAGCACAGAGCTCGGGGTGGCTTTTCCAAACACCGCTGCGTGCAGAGCAGCGCGGGCCCTTCACACGAGGGTGTGCTTCTTTAAAGGCACCGGGGAGATTCGAGGGGTTCGGAGCCCATTGAAGCCTGTCTCCCAGGGAGCACGGAGTCACCTCGTGTATGTGCATTCCGGCCATCTGAGCCTTGAGTGAAGGTGTATTAGTGTGTCAGTGATGGTACACCAAAGGCATGCACAGTGTCATATTCTGCTTCAAACTGTCTCTAACGTTTCTCTGATATATATATGTGCTGAAGAGCTTTCTAGGTAGACGGTCTTGCCATTCTCTTTTTAAAAAAGCTCCTTGCAATGTCATATGATGCTCACAGTTCTTCTAGGTGCAACTGACTGATCCACAAGGGAGGCTCTGCTACATCTGTCAGTGGCTTGAAAGCTGGCATGGACACGGCAGACAGTGACATCACCCGTCCGCTCAGACCTAGTGCAATGCCAGCTGGTGGAGTTCTGCATTTTCTCCCCAAAAGTTCCTCTCCTTCTGCACAGCGCTTCTCCTCTGCGGTAGCCACAGCCTGAGGCAGGAGACGGCAGTTGCGCTGACAGCACAGGACAAAGCACGTGGCCATCGCTGTTGCATTTTAGCCAGCTCGAAATCACCACGGGATTCAGCTCTGAGCACAGCATCCATTCCTCATGCCTGAAGCTGCACAGGGCATGCAGGAGGACACGGGAGCGTGGCCAATGCTGTTAGTGCAGCCATCTGTTAGTACATCTCCTCCTTTCACAAAATGTGCAGGAACCTCCCTCTTGACCTCCTGCAAATTTGGTATAAATTGACAAACTAGTTCAAAAGCCACCAGAGTGACTGACAGAGGCTGAGGCTGCATAAGCTCTGTCTCCCCAGGAAAGCAGGGGGAACAATGGAGGAACGAAACAAAGAGAGAGAGAGGAGAAGGGTTTTGCTAGGACATTATAGATCAAATATATGTGGAGTCTCGTAACCATCCAGCTAAGCAACATGGGTGAACATTAGTCATCTGGCAGTAAATGGATTCTAACTTCTGCGATGCAGAAAAAAAGGTGCTTAAGAAATCCTGAAAATCCAAAGTGTGCCCTAAAAAAAAAGAATCACATTTGACATCAACTCTGAGACAATAAAATGGAGAAAACAATACTGTGGTGCAGGAGGAAGAAAAAGAGCGGCAAATATATTTCTGCTTGTAAAATAAACTTGCGCTGCTTCTGAAGCCTCTTTCCATTTCCCAGACCCAGAAATGAATAGAAGGAAAAATATGCAAACTCTGAGAGAACATTTATTTTTAAAATTGTCTGGCTAGTTGCTGCGACATCAGAGAACTGAACAGCTAAATACTGTGTGTCGACCAAAAAAGGAAATGACAAATGAACCAAAGTTATTTTTTGTGGCAACTATATGTATAAACAACAATAAAAACAAAGCCCTGTAATATCAAAAATAGAGTTTATTGTGTTTTAACTTCTGACCCCAATCAGGAGAGCAGTTCTGTTTCCTAACTCTTTAGATAGCCCCTCCTGCCACCGAAGTAGGTGACAGATCAAGCTGCAACCATTATACCATCGTCTGGGAAGGATTATTGTCACTATACTATGCAGACAAACAGTGGTAAAAGAAATAGTGAAAAGTGGGATGAGGTTTTACAAAATAAGCATAATTATTCTGTACGCTGTTTCTCAGCAGTCAGATATTTTCCTTTGAAGCTGAACAGCTTCCCTAAGCACAGTACAAACCAAACCCCATAACCTATTTGCCTACTGGCTCCCCTTTGCACTTCCTCCCCTCCACTCTTTCCAGGATGCGGCTGAAGTCGCCAAGAATGGCTCAGAGTAAAGACAGAACACAATGAACTTGTTTTTCCATGTACCATGGAGTGAAGACATGTTTCCATCTGGCCAACTCACGGCTCCATTCCACAGTTTTGGGTTTGAAACTCTCTATGACGGTCACAGAAGAAATATTGCACTCCTATCTCAGTCCAGCACCATGTCTGAGCCTGCTCTTTCTGGTGCCAATGGCCTCTGTCTAACACATCCTCCCACCTTCTTCTGCTTCTCTTCCAGACAGTATGAAAATCTGCAAGCAAGATGGTGTGAAGTCCCAAGAGCACAGTCATTCACGCTGGTGTACACATCCTATTCCATGTGCAGGCAACACACTCTTCATAAAGTGTTTAGTATGTCCTTCAGGAAGACATTTCATTATTAATTTTCTTTTTCTTTTCTTTCTTTAGAAAAGCATAAATCATCTACTATAAGGGTACCACCACCTGAGGTTTTCTTCAGCCTTTTTATGGCTGGTGTGGATCATTACTCAAGGTAATGAGGTTAAAAACTCTTCAGTTTCTGAGCCAATACTGCATCTGACTTCTCATCTTCCAGGGATTAGGCCAAATGGTAAGTGCAGCAGTACTGTGGTGGGAAACCCAAGAAGCTACAAGGTAGGAAAATCATTAGTAACTAACCAAAAGAGATGCAATGGAGGGAGGTCTACTTAGTGATGAGACTAGTAGTGTGAAATGAAGCTAGGTCAGATGTGGGGACCCAGACAGCTATTTATACCAGCACTTGTTAAAACAGCTGGAAGCAACTAACAAGGCAGCCACATACAGGCTGCAGACAAGACATGGGAATTCGTACAGGTTGTTATCGGTCCTAGCCATGGGTCTTGTGCAACCCAACTCATCTGTGCCTGGACAAATGAGCCTGAGTTGGTTTTCCAGCTAATCGTGAAAAGGGCATTTTGTAAAGCTTTTGGGGATTTCCAGGGCTTTCTCTAAGTGGCTGAAGCTCATACAAGTTGGACCCCTAAGTAGCCATAAAGCCCAACTTGAACATATTGAAGTAAAAGCTTCATATTTTTGCTCTGCAGAACCTACACCCTACTACCTCTGTCCAGGTAGGAGCAGGCGGCTCCTCATTCCCCCAGCCAAAGTTAAAGAAGAGAGATGGTCACTGGCACACATTAGACCAGAGGGAAGTGGTTTGGTTATGGCAGACTTGGAGTTACAGCAGACAGAGACAGGATGCGCACAGCAGGAGGAGTACTCAAAGTGGAAAGCTGGAAACCTGAGAGAGGAAAACTGTACAACGACCTGTGCTTACGGATTACTCAGGCCAGAGTGAAGAAAAGCTGAGTGTGAGAGGCAATACCCTTCTCTTCCCCGCCTGCTGATGCAGTGCTTCTGAGATGTCAGCCAGGCAGAGAGCCTGAGCTGGGGGGTTGGTAGAAGTTGCTCCTCCCCACACAGGCGAGGATTTCTGGGTGCAAGCCTAGCCGAGGCAAGGGAGTTGATGGAAGAAGCTCCTGCCAAAGCGGGCAGTTGCTGGAAGGCTCCCCAGAGAGGAAGCCGCAGCAGTGGGGGGCTCCAGTGCAGGGAGTTCAGGGACTAGCTATAATTCAGTAACTGGTCTGGACAGAATGACAGAACTCTCTCACCACTGTCATGTACCACCCTAAACCAGACTTTTCTGATTTCAGTTCAATATTGCAAGTGTTTTCACATGATATAAGATCCTTAAAAACATGTGATGGAAAGAGAAGGGGTTGAGCCAACTTCTCACACTCCAGACATTTCCAGCAAATTTTTTGTATTTCCAAAATTGTTCTCCGGTGTGTTTAGAATCACCATTAGTGCCAGAGCTGGTTATTAGTGCCTACACAACCACTAACATTCATTTGATACACTGGTGTTTAATTAAATATGTGTATTTTGATGTATTATATTTACCACTGTATTTCTGCTGCCAACATCCAGCTTTCTCAGCACCAACCATCTGGAAAACATGAAAGAAGAATGCCTTACATTTAATGTTTTAAGAATATAACAGATTTAGGGTGAACAGCTCTTGACATATTGGGATTACTGTGTTGATCGTCATAGCCTTTAGGCTTTTTTATACGTCTCTGCCAAAATTATCCTTTTTCCTTTTCCTGGTTATCTGACATTGATCTAGAACTTGGCCAGCTGATATTTTTGTCGCTAGAGAAGGACCAAGAGATACTGCCTCATTATTTTATCTCTTTTGTTGTCTCCTAAAATCAACATATTCTGCCATTACTCACCAGAAGAAATCATATTGCAATGGTTTTCACCACATTTTAAAGAGGAACTTATAACTGTGTGGTCTTCACTTAAGTACTCCAGGCTAAACAGGAAGGCCTACATTTGAGGTATGTCTTTATATATATGTACCTTCTATCCTATGTCACCTCAAATGTATGTGAATTGAAACACAGTCATGCCACTATTGCCCACAACTAGCCTGCATAAAGCACAAGCATGAGGTCAGGTTCTCAGCTGATATAAACCATCATAATTCTGTTGTCTTCCATGTTTTCCCATCACCCCCATCCTACCCACCTTAATTCTAGATGAGGAAATCTAGGGTCTACCCATTCCAGAAGCCCCATATTTCCTTTCCCATTGATGTCCCTTCCATAGGATTTCCCATCCCTTCCTGTTTTGACCACAGACAGAAGGCTTTGTTTCAGGTTGAGGTGGAATTAGAGGAAAAGAGATAGCTGCCTGCAAGCATGTAATTAATAAAAACACCCACAAGAAGGTCTGGTGGTTTGCTGTGTTCCACAAGATACAATTAGCATTAACAATAAAGGCAAAATTAAGTGAAGGACAACTCATGCTGAGTAGCAGAGTATCTGGTGGAATGTGAACTTAAACATATTTAGTCTAAGATAAGATGGATGTTTTTAACAGCAAGCTTGATTGCCTATGGAACAATTTATCAAAGACTGCTGTAGATTCTTTATCACTTGATGTCTTTAAAACGAGACTGGAGAGTCTTCTCAAAGTCATGCTCTAGCCAAACATAAACTGCTTCAGGCAAAATCACTTTATAGAAATCTACATTGGATGTCTGTGAGAGGTCTGACTTGAAGATCAGTCATGGTCCCATCTAGTTTTAGGCCAATGAATCCGTCAAGTGGAATGCCCCAAACTGCGTTCAGTGCCATGAAGGATTTACACCAATGGACACTCTGGCCCAGAGAGTGAGTGCAATATTTCCAAGTCCAAGATGTGTGTAAAGGCTCTTTTTGACATCTGTGAATTTCGGACAACGTCCTTAGAGGGTGAGTGCAGTGCAGTTTGCAGTGACCAGGCATACCAGTTCTAGCAAGTATTAGGTGACACTGCCCTCAGACGGTCAAGATGGAGTAGGTAAACACTTCATAATTATTAAAATAAACTTTAAGGTAGGGCTTAACAACTGGCTAAATGCATTTCAAGTAATGCACTGTAAATCAATTTCTCCATCATACCGGACTTTTGAGGAAAATGGTTATTTCTTTGTCTGCAGCCACTAGTAACCCAGACTGTGAATATTCCAGCTTAAAAAAAAAAAAAAAAAGCAGACTTGCAAGAAGGGTCAAGGTGCGAGACAGGTGGCCCTATTGCTCTTGCAGCTTCTTGCCATTTTTGCTGAATTCAACGTAGCAAGGAGAACAACGTGCACTACAGAATCAGACCTTCAGCTGAAAAGGAAGAACAGGAAGGAAATTAAAAGCAAAAATCCTGCTCCACATAAAACCTTTGTACCATAGCTAAATTTGTCTAGAAAGTTAACATTACAGAAATTAAATGGGCACTGCGAAGTCCTCCATTAGTTGAGAGAATATTGTATTAACATCAGATATACAATATAATTAAATTTTTATAGCATCTTTTATGCTCAAGGTATGAGAGTGCTCTGCACAGTGTGATGCAGTAATAGGTTATACTGGAGCTCAGTGAGAATGGGGGCACTGAGGAAGCAGTCAAAATAGACAGAGCTACAGGAGCAGATTTAGGCTCCTTCCGCAGATTTGGTTCCTACAGGTTTTCTGTAGAATCTAATCTGTTGTGTCATCCCGGAAACAGCGATGCAGTCTCCCGGAGGCGCAGCAGCGCAGGTGTCTCCTCCCAGGCTGTCTTGGCAGCCACAGGCTCAGGTCAGGCTCCCACAACACCTCCCCACCCCCCAACTTCCCCCTGAGGAGGGCTGGTGGCACTACCTGTGCACAAAGGAAGGGTCCCCACCACCACAGCTCAGCCACCGGCTGTACTGGTGGGACGGCAGCGCCTGACCACATGCTGAGCCACACCACTGATCCTGTTCCAGCTCCCAACAGGCAACACATGTTGGTGATCTTAGGACGTCAGGGCTGTGAGTGCCCTCAGAGAACTGATGCAGTGTGACACCAACATTTGGACCAAACACCTGAAGCGCCCAGTGTAGTCTAAGCAGAGACACAGGCTGCAATTCATCTGAGCTAATCTATGCTTGTGCTTCAAGATGGAGTGAATCACGGTTCCAGAAGGCCCGCACACCTCCCCTGGTCATGTGTGAGCCTTGGGTGAGCAACATAGACAGAGGCATCTCCACTCAGATGTCAGTTTGGGAAACCGGAGACAGCTAAGAAGTTGCCAGCTCCCTCGGCTGTATTTGGGACAATCTGAGTTAGAAAGATAATTCACATTGCCTGAGATAGAGGCCAGAAACTCCTTCACACAGGTAGAAATTCAAAGGGACTCCTGAAGACCTGGGGTGTTTACTCTGGAGTGGGAGAGGTCAGAAACAAGGGTACATTGTGTTGTAGTAGGAAACCACCATTTTCTCTTCCTTATGATAAAGTGTTCCTTACTACCTTTCTGCTTGTCCAGTCTAAACCAAAAAAATGTTTCAGTCTAATCCTCTAAATTCCCATGGAAGGTTTTAATACAAACCCAAGGAGAACCAAGTCTTAAAATTCTTTTCATATATCTTCTGAGAAAACAAGTAAATAAAATCTCATCTTCTGGTTAAGCAGATTAATGGTGGAAAACATGGCTGATGGCAGGAAAAACGTGCCTCTTTCAAATGCTCTCTGTAAGGTCATTCCCATAATCAAAAGAAAACTAATCCTTTTCCACAAGATAACGGACTTAGCTAGCCAGTGATTTTACTACCTCAGACAAAGGTTCTCTGAATGCAAAGATGAAAAGTGCCAGAGATTTCAAAATGCTTGAAAAATATTGAGCAGAAAGTACTTGGCGGGGGGGGGGGGGGGGGGCCCTTTTT
>VXBL01000342.1:95226-120844 GCA_013400195.1 Aramus guarauna | reverse complement strand
TTTTTTTTTTTTAAGAAGAAAAGTAGTTCCTGAGGGAAGGAGGACATTTTTCCATCTACACTTCCGTTATCCCCTGTTAAACACTGGTCTGTCATTCAGAAATCGAGCCAAACTTTGACAGCAGCCACCTGACAAGTGTTACGAAGGGGCGACTGTGCAAAAGGCTCTGTGCAGGCTATACACTGGCCCTTTTCACAAGACTTCATTTCTGCTGCAGTGTTGCCTGCCTTGGCTGTAGTGTATTGAAGAAATTCTGGTTGAGGTTGCAAAAATTTCCAAACTTTCCCAGTACTAGGCAGATGCCTACAAGCTTTCCTGCAGGGACTTTTCACGTAGTTTATTTCACCAAGAAATACAAAGGACAAACAGCCTTCTCATTAAAAAGACAAAATGGTTGATTAAACTAAAGAAACTCCAAGTAATTTCAGCTGACTTCCTTTGTGACCTCTGTCACCTTTCTGAAATAAAAAGTTCAAGACCAAAGCAGATGCAGATTTAAGGCAGAAATATTTGCCAATGTTTGAAAATTTTAGTCTTGGTAAATCCATTCTCCAGCATCTCTGTGAAATAGGGAAAATAGTCTCTCTCCCACAGAAGGATTATGGCAATGAAACAGTATATTACATTACAAGGCACTTGAAACCCTGGACAATTAAGAAAACAATTGTCCCTTGCAGAAATTCAGCCCTTCTCCGTAGGTTTGCTTAGGCAGCTCTCCCTCACCCGATCCACCCACACACATAGACGTATTTATGCCATCACCTCCACCACTGCCATTTGGATACTGTTGGCTTTCCTAAGCCCAGCCCACACTAGACAGGCTGCCGTGGTGCTGGGCTGGTGCTTACTGGAGGGAAATGAGCTGCACAGGAGCCTAGACTCTGAGGTGCAAACATGGTAGATCCTATAAACACATCTGAGGGCAGCTCATTTAGCCAAGCCAGTTCAGGTATTATTGCAAGGAATTTTTTTGCATTTCTATGAAGCTTTCTGTACTGACCATATGTTGCATTTCAATAGGTCTCCAGATACCATTTTAATGTGACTATGAAATGTAAAGTCAGATTGTAGTTGAGGGTGGTGAGACACTGGAACAGGTTGCCCAGAAAAGCTGTAGATAAATTGCTTCTTAAAAAATGTATTATTCCCAAAGTTGGGAATAACGTGTTACACTGACTCCAGTGAATTTATTCAGATCTAATGAAGACCAGGATCAGTGCCTAGGAATCCTCTGTTGCAAACTCATCCAACTCTATTCAGAAAGCTATTATCCAAAGTGTTAATATTTTTTCTTATCTTTTCTTACACTGATGAGAAATTAGAATGCTTTCTCACTTTCCTATCTTTTATAAGTTAACAGCCTGCAATATGGTTTTGTATAGATAGAACATCCAATATATAGGCAGTAAATTATTCTGAAGCAAATGTTGAAATGTGGAAGGCTGGTGAAATATATCATGGTTTAGCTTGTAAATTAGTTGAAGCTCTTTAGTGTAACCTGTGACAAAATTTGCACTTTGTTGGACTGTGATCGAAGTGTGGTTCTACAGCCCGCAAGCTGATCAACATGAAGGAGGAACTGACTCCAAAATCTTGACATGCAAACAGCATCAGTGGGGAAGGAATTGCATTTTCCAGTATGCCCATGCATTTCTATGAATTTATCCTCCTACCATATGCTAGTCAGCCTTTTTGTTTTCTTTGTCTTTTCTTTTTTCACTCAACTACAATATAACAATAACATGGGAAGGAAAATTTCTTGCATTTTTAAAAGAGGTCAGCTAGCAATAAAAAAACAAGTCCCAACACAGACTTATTGAACAAGCCCTTTAAAACATACCTGCACCGGTGCAATCTTGCCAGCTAGCAGGGGGGCTGGTATTGAGTTTATGATCAACGATAGGTAGGTGAACAGGTAGGTGAATATGCATCTGAGGAAAGGGTGAGGCAAAAAGAGAAAATAGCAGGTGATTTCTTGGCTTGGCAAACACCAAACTGCTGACCAGCAAAAGCAGTTGAATCACACGTTGTACCTCTTTGCTCAAGCCTTAAACAACTAGATATCTTCACAGTGGCTCTTATCAAAACACACCTTAATACCTCACATTCTGCTGGGAGTGTTATCTGTAGACTACATTATATAGGGTAATAACTAGGTCTACTATAGGTAATATTCATGAGCTCCCTTGGTGACTCCAAACTTGCTTTTAGATGGCTGTTCTCCCCTGCTATGGATGCCATTTTAAAGCAATTTCCTAAATGTTTCTTCTGGTTACCACCAACAGTGGCAGCTATAGAGAGCAGCAGCTGGAGTAGACACTTCCCACCACACTCTGACTCTGCACCAGATCATGTACCTCACGTACTCCTGTTTGAGAAGCCTTGCTTTGAAGTAAACCCTATGCTGTAAGTTTTAATCATCTTTTCATTACATTCACAATGTCAGAGTAGCTGCTCTTACTAAGGCTGTGTGGGAACATCTGATTCATCTATCTTCACTTGACCCAAGAACTAGGACTGATGGAGAAAGATAGCCCTAAACCAAGATCTTTGATCTCCTTCAGCCTACTAAAGCTGGTAGTTGATCTTTGATCCAGATTTTTGCCCTTGCCAAATGCAGTGCCTTGGCAATGCAAGGCAAGATGTCTTGGCTGCTCATGTGAGGACACTGCCCCACAAAGGCTAAGTTTTTGCATTCTTCCTTAATTAGGGAAAGTGAGCAGTGAAATCACCAAAATGGCATGCTCACGCCCCTCACCTTTCTGCATTGCCCAGAAAGGTCTTCTCCACATGAAAGGACAGCCAAGAGCCTGCCCTCACACTACTGTGACATCCAAGGGTTCCCTACACCTCAAAGCCTAAAAAGACTTAGCTGTCAGGCTGTGCTCAGCTGGGCTTTAAGCTAGCACCTACTACTCTTATAACTACCTTCTTTCAGTGCTCTTCGTTCTAGCATTTTTATTCAGGCTTGTCAGAAATTTGCCCCGAGTTTCCAGACAACTGCTATATGCTATGGCTTTGGAGACCTAACCTTGATTTCATTGCAGTGATATGTGCCTTCTCTAACCTGAGGACCTTGCAGGTTTGTTTTGTTGTTTTGTGGGGGGGGTTGTTTGTTTCTTTGTGGTTTGTTTTTTTTTTGTTTTGTTTTGTTTTTTTTGTTTGTTTGTGGGTTTTTTTGTTGTTTTTTTTAAGGGAAGGAATGGGGGCTTTTGCTGAATAGGCATTTTAAATTTCTTAGTTGAGTGACTGGTTTTCCTTCAGATTTGCAGGCACCACTGGAGCCCTAGTACATGACTGAACTTAGCAGTACTTCAGCAGACATTTACCTAAAATTGGAATATTAGTTTTTCCAGTTTCCAAAGGGAACTTCCCTATTTCAAAGCCACAAGCTCTAAGTACAGAGCAAATGCTTGCAGTCTGATCTCTATCTCCCAGCACTGTGCCACTAGCTCTCAATGGTTTGCAACACGCAGCAGCACACTGATGGGCAATATAATATATATGAAAATGAAGGAGCAAAATATATGCAAGGCTTCAGTGGTGGTGCAGAGGGCTGGAAAATACCTTGTATAGTACATCATTTCACTGGAAGTTCTGATTTTCAGGACATTGGTTCTAATATTACTGCAGTCATAGTGTTTAATGTCCCCATAGTGGAATTCCAGCATTAAAAAAAGAAAATCTATGGCTGCTAGCCAGGAAAGTGTACCTTGCTGCTTTTGACCAGGCTGACTGTTTTACACCTAGCTGTGCCAGGGACAGAGCCTCCAGGCTCTGACATGGCATGTGTCTGGTAAGAAAACCTATCGTAAGCCAAGAGTCCTCCCCATACAGATTCCCACTTAGAAACGCTGTTACAGATAACAAAAACACTTTTGAGGGACAACATGCATTATTTTAAAATGTTGCCTCTATCCCTTCCTCTTTCTGTATTTAGCAACTGTGAAGTTGTGATGTCTGCAGGAAGGGGGCTTTTTTTTTATATACCTCTTGGTACCTCCTCAGACTAGCCTGTAAATTGAAAATCATTCTTTTATTTAGGGCCATCTCTGCCTCTGCCATTCTTTATGCAGTTCCTCATCTGACCAGCATTAATTGATGCTGCTCTGTTGTTCTGGGGCTGATCCTATACATCTTTCAAATAAAACTAAAATTCAATAGGCGGACGTTAGAAGGGATGCAAATGACACACTCATTCTGATTTTACCATTTCCACTGTTTAAAATGGTCTCTCCCTGGAAAATTAGGCAACATTATCCACTCTAGGAAACACACCATTCCCACAGCTACTTCTTAGACAGCAGAGACTATTTCTGAGCCTGCTGGGACGAGGCAGTGCAAAATTGGAAGGCTGAAATAACTGTTCCTGAGGATCCCCGAGGATGTGTCCCCCCTCTCCTCATGAACACATCAGGAGGCAGGTAGGAAATGCACAGATAGGCGTTTCAGCTCCACCAGTAAACTGTTGGATTTGCAAAATACAATGTTTTGCTTTAAGTCCTAGTGTTCCCTTGTACTTACCTCAGATCTGCTGCTGTGCATCAGCTGTTTATGAGCATATATCCGGAGGCCAGGGCTGATTCCTGCCCAGAAGATGTCTAGCAGAGCCACAGAGTGAGTGCCAGACCCCAAGAGAAGCTCACACTGTTGCTCTGAGGAGCAGGTGGTTGGCAGGAAAGCGTCTCTGAGACCCTCCTGCCAGCTTTCCTCTCTCTGAACTTGGGAACTGCCTTCACCTGAATAAAATCAACCTGTTCAAAAGACAGGACAAGCTTAGCTTTGTTCTGCCTCGTGCTGCCAGACAACAGGTGCCTGAGGAGATGAAGCAACAAGCCAGGATATGGTAGAGGTGTCTGCAGTCTGCTCTGGGTTGTTTCCCTGTGCTGGGGACACCCTTTATCATGTGGCAAACTTACTAGAGGAGCAGAGACGACTGTAGTCCCACTGCCAGCACTGCCTAATGCAGCGGGACAGGTCCCCGAAAGGCTGCCAAACTACTGTGCAACCCTACCCCAAAAACTCCTGCAGAGAAGACATCTGCATCTTTCACAGCCTCTGTCAGCCTGCAGGTTCTCAAGCTAAGGAAACCTTTATGTGCCTGCTAAAGGTAGGTGTTAAGCCATCTTCCTGCCCTGGATTTGAAAGCTTACATGTAGCAGAAGTAGGTTTTATTTTTGTCGTAGTCTGTAAAATCCTTATGTATAACTTCAGTCTGACCAGGGACACCTTCTCCTAAGCAAAATCCAGGGATCCCCAGAGGCTCACTCTGCTCGTACCAAAACCAATGCAAAAAGCTCTTCCTTCCACACCCACTTTTTTTTGAGTTCTAAAATACAGAGAGCAGCTTTACCTGTCCAAAAACCCAATGAAAAATCTACACCACTTTGAATAAAATTCTCCTTTACCCTGGAGGTGGACTGAAGAAACAGTGTCCTGAAATGCAGAAGTATTCAGATACCAAAATATCCGAGGGAATGGCTTGTGTCGGGTTTTACAATATGCTTGAAACCGTTTAACAGAACGAAGACTTTGGCACAAAGTTTCTCTGTGTTTTGGCAGTATCGCTATTTATCACGTTCAGTTTGGATTCACATTCACCTAAACCAGAGAAGCTCAGGTAGCTACAGAAGGGAAAGCACTGAGGACCAGAGGCATTTCATGAAAGTGGGCATCAAGCATCTAAATATCCTTGGTCTCAACCTCAAAATGTCAATACTAAGTTTTGGAAGAAAAAAAATCCCAACCATCCTGCAGGAGCAGGTAAAAGAAGGACTCCAAGACTTATGCTGGGATTAATGAGAGGTATTTGTGCCCCTGCACAGAGCTCAGCAATGCCCACAGGGGAGAGGAGACCCCCCTGCAGCCCCAGAGCTGCAACGGGCTGCAAGAGGAAACTTCTGCAAACCACCAACTCATTCTCATGCACAGGAGCCCCCCTGGGTCTTTCTTACCCCAAGGTCACTATTGTGCCCATTATCACCAAATAATGGGATGTGTGGGTCTGTGCAGGAAAGGAGCTATGTGGACTTTTAGCCAATTAATTTCAGAATTGATTCTCTCTGCTGCCAGCATCCTCTACAGCCAGCAGGGCTCTTCGCTGCAATCCAATGCGATGCACACACCTTTGAAAAATGATGCTTTCAAGCCTGCCCTGTGGTGCAGTAAATTTGAAAGTGCTCTTAATAATAATAAGGATCAACATTGACTTTAATGGTCTTCAAACCCTTCGTGTAATTTCATTAGCTACCCAACACAGATGCAAGCAGGGGTGATGTCATACTTTTTCCCTTGCTCTGAAACCCAAGTCAGGCGCCAGAGATAGAAACCAGTTTTATTGCCTGTAATCAGATTAAAGTTTCTTGCAGCTGGTGATCAATAGGTGATTGCCAGAGAAATCTAGAAATACAGAAGGTTCTTGTGAAGATGCAGCACAGCTCAGATCGGGCAAGGGTCTTGCAGACTGCACGCGGAGTAGTGGATGCCATCAGATGCCCGTAAGCACTCTGAATCAGCACGGGCAATTTGGCATTTAATACCATTCCTATTCTTGCAAGCACCAGAAGACAGTGCAGTTTCACAGCACGAAGCAAGCTGTGTTTTCACACTGGTGGTGCCTCCCAGAACTCCCCTTTTTACTGGAAAGCCTATCAACATAAAAGGCTCGTGCCGGTACTATACCACCTTCATATGGTCAACCTAACACTTATCTGTGTGTGCAAGTTCTCTCCTGAGCCAAACTTCTGTTGTCTTCCTCTGCCTCACATGGTAACCACCACTGAAGGCCTGAGTTTGTCAGCACCTTATCCCAGGCTATCTTTGCCAAGAATGGGAAACAATAGCGTTAATATTGTGAAATATGTGGACACAGAGCAATGTCATGACCTCCACCCCACCTTGCAGAACTCAGACCCAATGGATAAAAAACCAAAACAAAACAAAACAAAACAAAAAACCAGAACAGCAACCAAAGCGAAATGAGTAAGCTGGCTAAGTCCATGACCATTGACTGCTTTAACAAGACTTTTTCAATAAGCTGATAGAATGCAATTACCTCATCCTCTGAATATTGCAGCAGTAAAATCAATGCTACTTAAGGAGTCTGACAATCAGTTAGGCACTCTCACTATTTGTGAAAGTCAAGGCAATTCTGTGTAAAACATTGATTCATGCGGAGGTATCATTAAAGCACCACAATACTAGTCCCCTAACAGGTACTGAGAAAATTAATTTATTCCAACTATGGTATTCTGATAAAATCAGACATCTGAATTTTCATCTTTAGCAGGATAAAGGTTTTTTTTCAAGGTAAGAGTTCTTCAGCAATGCCATCAGTGTTGGGTAAAAGTCATTCACACAAGATCCAGCACATAGCTTCCTAACAAGAAGTTACGATATAGACCAGCCGTCTGGGTGGGTTTATTGTATATTAACATCATAACATCATTATCCAGTGGGTAATGCTAGACAATGTGATTTTGGCTTTACCTCAATGTATCTGATTAGTAAGTAGACCTGCAAACATGTAACAAATAAAAATCAGGGTCACAAATACCCAAATCATCAACATTATCTAAGTCCCTAACATCTTTTGATTGGTGGAAGAGGCAGGCATCTAGCCATCTTTCAGCATCCCTGAATGTCCTATGATTTACGTACTTTACAGATGTCAAGCAGGGGAATAGATTGCCATGAAACATGGTGGAATCTCCATCATTCAAGATTTCTTCAGAGCAGATTAGACAAACATCTGCCAGAAATAACCTGGGCATCACTGCCCCTGTGTTCCAGCCAAGAAACGGGCTGCACAACCTTTTGAGGCCCTCCAACTCAACAACCCTAAAAAAGCCCCTGATACTCATTTCGTGGCTTTCTGATTGTGTCTGTCTGGGCTTTTATCAGATATTTAGATACTAAATCAGTATTAATTTAGTCATAACAATCATACCTAGAATAACATGGATCAGTTTTATTTCTGGCATGATGTGACTTCCCTGGAATTATATAAGGGATTAATTTAGTTCAGCATTTGGATAATTAATAATCTATCAACGTATTACATTAATGTGCATATTGAGTTATTCTACCATCATTTAAAACAGTGGCATCACTAATGAGACCATTAAGTATAGAGATCATCAAGTCACATTGGATTCATGTTTTCATTATTTCTATCTAAGGTTAGTTTTTAGCTTAGCTGGTTAATAAATGCCAGGGTGATGCTGGCACAGAAAATATGCATCTCTTAATTTTCATTAAGATGTCATGGAGAATGCTAGTAAACAGACAGATGTGATTGTTTTGTATCACGGGGTCCTGCTAGACAGAGGAAAGCTTAAAGGTGTATTCTCATTTAGAACATAATACACAGCTGCTTTTCACATATTATTTCTGAAATTATTTGAGCTGTACCAAATTCAGAAGCTAATTAGGATCTAGTTCTGGAAAACACATCAGTTCCTGCTGAACTTCAAATACACAAGTAGCTGCACTAAAAACAATGGCTAAATTTAAGCTCACACCTGAGCGTTTGCAGGATAGATTACCGTGGCTCCTCAAGTGTGATTACAAACACAAATCTTATCCCAGCTCCCTGACAAATTAACAGAGCTTTACAACCTTTTCAAGCTGAATTGGGTTGTAAGTGACTCTGAGGTCAGACAGAGGAGTCCCCACTGGAAGCTCCATTTCAGACTAGTTGAATACCAGATTAAACTGTTAAAAGGTTCTTTAACCTTGGGCTTCTTAAAACTCAAACTTTAAGATTGACAATGTGAGCTGGAATGCTGAAAAAAAAATGTTGCAAGACCCTTGGTGAAGCGGAACTGTTAGAACAAGCTTTAGAAATTACATCATTTGGGGATTTTTTTGCTATTACTTCTCTAGCAAAAATTAAGTAGACTTCGAAAGATGAAAATGACACCTCTGTGTATCATATTATGTGCCAGACTGGCAATGTAGAGTCAGATTATAACTAACTGGGCACCAAGCCTATTCTTCATTGACACTCATAAAGAATAAATATTAAGAGATCAAGAACACAGCAGCAGTCAAGATAAAGAACAACCTGATCCCTGCCGCACAGGGGTGGTTCTTAAATATTCAGAATATATCCCAGCAGGATATATTCAGCCAGGGAAAATGAAGTATTCTTCACCACCAAAGAAAGAAAAAAATACCACAGCTGAAAAAATATCCTAAAATAACAGGGGCAGCAGTGCCTACAGCTGTATGGTCATTGGTAGCCATGCATAAGTTCAGACTCAGACTCCGTCAAGTGGTTTGCACCAGTTGTAGCCACATTTTAGGCCTTGGCTTGTCTCTGGCTCATGCCGGCTCCTTCCACTCTGTCCTTGGTCCTCTGCCTTCCTACTGTTTTCCTCTCCACTAACAAGACCACCTAGGTAGCATACCTTCCTCCATGTTTCCCTGCCCAACACAACCTTGTGTGTTCTCCTGTAGGATGAGAAATGCTAGGGAAGAGGTTGAACTGATCTATGTCTGTTCTAGAGAGCAGCAGTTCCAATGTCAGCCAGTGTGTATTAGTGTGGAAAAAAGAGAAGACAGAAATATGGTGCTCTCTGGGACTTTTTCATCCCATTTCTATTTTTCCAGTCTCATCCCCTTTTGATGAGTCTCATTCCCTTTTCATGACCTCCACTGGTAATGAATCAACATGAGCTCTCACTGACTGACACCAGGAATATAGGCAGAGACTCTGGAAAGAATTTTCTGTACTTCCTTGCCCTGTCACAGCTTCTCAGAGCAAGGCGCAAGTTGCTTGCTTGCCCCAAACCCCATCCCCAGAGACGTTTCTCAGCACTACAAAGCAGCAGCAGGAAAGTCCCACTAATGAGCAAGCAGATTTCTTGCTATTCTTTCTGTATGCTGCACTGTAAGTCTGCATGGAGATTCACAGACCAAAACGAGATAAACTGTCTTTTTCTAGTATCTTTCATGTGGCTTCACAGATGGAGCAGAACCTGTACCCAGAGGAGGTGACACTGATTCCCATGCACCCCCACAGCCCTGCTCCTAGCAGCAGAGCAAGAAGATCTGGGGAAAGGACCCCCCTCTTTGGTGCTCCTGAGATAGGAAGAAACCCTGTATAACCCAGATCAGAAGTGGGTGAGTTGTGCCCTCACCCCGTCATTCCCCTTCACTGGTAGCACTGTAGGAACAGGACTTCAACATGTAATGCACATATCCATCATTGCGCTTGGTGAAGTATTTTCAGGAAGGTGCTGGGAAGAGCACTCTTGCAGGCCAGGAGAGAGTTACATCGGCAAGGATTTCCCACTCTACATCAGTCTCAACCACCATTGTGTTATAGCTTCCTCAGCAACTGGAAATTGAGCATCTGGCAGAGAACCCTCTACAGGCTAAGCTTTTATATTTAGCGTTACATGCTGAAATAAATAAGGCTGTACATGAAACCCCACTATTTTAAAATGTCACTGAAATTATAATTCTGTAGGTCCTGACTTTCCATGGCTTTAAATCTCATTTTTAACAGTGTAATAACACAAAAGGGAGAGGAGGGAGAGGGAAGGGACAAATTTATACGCAACAGGTAGTTCTTGCCTTTTGCTATTGAGAGACTTTGCTGCTGAAAAAATACACTTCAGGCTTTCATGGGATCCTGATTAATAATTTCTAGGCTTAATTTACGGGTGCAGAGAGCAACTGAGTGTTACTAGTTACACTGTTTACACAGCAAAGTGAAACACTCCAAATGCCATTATCTAGTATACAATTAATTGGCTCATTAACCTTCAACAAGGTCAAATACAAGAACCTAGGGGCATATACTTTCCTTCTTTCCTGCAGAAAAGTCATTTTTGTTGATATCAGGAGAGATTTAAGAAAAAAAGGATACGGAATGAGAGAAAAATTTCAGTAAGTAAACCCAAGTGAGAAAACATGAGAAAGTGCAAAGACTGTGTTAGGGATGGCACATTGCTGTGCTCATGGGGATGATGAGGGTGCTCCAAAACGCCCAGGCTCTGGTATTCCAGAGCAAGTTCAGATAAGCCTTAGGAAACCCTTCCAGGGAAACTCCTTAGCCTGCTGAAATCATACAGATTTATCATCTCTCATGGAGCCTGGATCTTACCTGCAAACCCTGGGATACTTATTAGAGCCTGTAAGAGCTCAAGAACCCTTTTCTGGAGAAGACAATAGGTAGCCAAGCTGAAAAGCTACAGCAGAACTATGGAGTCACTCTGCATTCCTAGTAACTTCAAGAATTAGGTAGTAGATACAGCTAGACATATCTTTTATGCCAAGATCTTCCCCATATATAACAAAAATTGTTACGGAATCTGTCAGCAGTTAGGTGATCCCTCCATCTGTGGAGTTATTCCTGTGTTCATCTCCTGCTCTCATCAACAGGGCAGAAGCAATTAGCTCTTACTGTTACTGTAAACAATGCCAACTATGGAATAAAGAAGCGTTTGAAAATTAAGACTTCAAATAAAGAATCACTATAAAAAGGTCTTTTGTGTGCTGACAATGCTCAGACTTCATCCCAGTGTGTGTAAGTGCACGCAAGGTGGCCTGACTGTGCTTTCAGCACACTCCTTGTAATGGTGCGGATTTTTCCTGTGTTTGGATCGTGTTGTTGCATCTCACACCATATGCAGGAAAAGATAAGACAAAAGAAAAAGTCTATTACAATTCCTGGGCAAACTGGAATTCAAAATGCTGATAGCTGACTCTCAATAGTAGCAGTACAGTCCAACAAGGAATGATAATTAGACCATAAATAGCCATTTTGGACATGAATAGCGGCCGTGTGTTCAGATACCGGGTAAGAGGAAAATTGCGGGCTCGCGTGGGCTGCTGGTTGGGCAGCAGTACTAAGCAGAGCCACACTTAGCATCGTTACAGCAGCCCAGACAGATTCAGTCAGATGTTCTCATCCATCCAAGGAAAAGGCAGGCTCTGCGCCAAAGGGGCTTTCCATCTCTGACATTTCACGGCATGTGCCATCAGACGGCTCAGGGCAGAGAGTGGGAAGTTTATTAGCAGTGGCTGGAAGAGTTTAGACAGCTGTTGCTTTCCACTGCCTTTCTGAAAGCCTTGGAGCATCAAAGTTGTGGAGAACGTTATCTCCAAAACACTGATCAAGAATGCGCCTGCAGGCGATTCAACTTCAAGTACGTAAAAGGTTACAGCAAAGAGGAAACAAGCTGGCTGTCCTCATGCCCATGGTGGAACAGACCAGACAGAGTGGGCGTACTGCAGCAAACTAGCTAGACATCGTGAGAAGCTCTCCAGGCGCCAGGATAGCGAAGCCCTGGGACAACTCACCTGCAAAGGCTGCCTGTAAAGCCTCGTATGGTGGGATGGTAACAAAAGTAACCCATATTGTCACAGCAGAAGGAGATGAACTTGGTGAGCTCTTGAGGGTCTTTCCAGACTTGCAAGTTTTCATATGTTTCACAGACAGTAAAACCACACAGAAATTAGAGTCATACCATGTTAATAGTTACACACATCTTCTTTAAGTCAGATCAGAAAGAGAAAGTTTATTTCAGAGAAGTTTCCCAGAATGTGTGTGCATGAATTCAGCATATCTCAAATGGCTGCAGACTTGGAAGGACTGTGCTGTACATCTACCTGCTAGCAATATGCTGAAATACTCCTTTTCCCTAGTCTCTGTGGAGTTACAAGGTCTCTCCCGTGCTCTTCTGTGTGCACAGAGGTTTCAGCCAGCTAGACCCCCAGGGCAAGCAACTTCAAACCCTTGGCAGGTATTGAAGGTATCTGGCAGAGCATTTTGCCTGCACTCTGTACTCCCCTACAACCTCAAAATCCTACTGCCATCTTTTTTGATGAGAAGCTTTCCTTTTTTGATGAAGAGTATTGGTGGTCATTATCAAAGTACATCAAGTGGCAAGTTTTTGGAAAGTACACAGCAAAAATCATTTTGTGGCAGAACATACTTAAGATTGACTTTATAAGCAGCTAGAGCTAGGCAAAGAGTCTGGAGGGAATGCTCTGTCCTACCACAAGACTTAAATATGGGAGAAAAGGAGAAGTTTAAAGCAAAAAGGATTTCCAGGGAAAGACCAGAGACAGTGCTGATAGGAGTTCCCAGAGGGGTCAGGACCAGCACAGGGCACAGTAGCCTCGCTGAGTTTATCACATGCATTTCCATTTCCTTGAAAGGTTGAAATGATCCTTGACCAGATATTTTTTAAAGAAAGTTTTTTTAATTGAGGGAGTTTTTTCCGGTGCTGATGAAAACCCCTTCATGATTAATTCAATATCCTGATATTTGAAGAGTACTGATGTTGTGGTATTATGTAGCTATCACAGAAAATTACCACTTCAGGACAGATGGTGCAGTGGTGTTGATGAGTAACAATTAAGCCCAATCATTAAGGGCTCTTCTGCTCAGTGAAGAGATCCACTAAAGACATGTATATGAAAAGTAGATATGACTTTTTTTTCTGCTAGCAATATCCTCATACTCTTTCTAGAGGACCCTTTTTTATCTTTGGATGAATTAATTAAAGGGGCTGTATTTGAATTATGACTTTTGATTCTCTTTCTTAAGTGTTAAATGGTTTTAGAAAAAGTTTCATGTCTTAATCTAAAGTTACAAAGTACTTGTAATCATTGAAGGCTGATCCATTATATGTCACTGTTAAGTTTCTAATTTTGAACAACCAGACGAATCAGATCTTTAAAACTTTGTATCCATGGAACTCTACAAAGTCACAAGGGAGACTGTCCCAACTCCTTCCCCAAAAGGTAAAAATGTACTGTTATTTCAGTACAATATAATTTGGGTAACCTGTGAAGTAAGGCAACTAGCATGGATGGTTTGATGACAAGGGCGATCAAGAGAAGAAGAAGAGAAGGATGATTGAAATGCCATATTAAATGGATAACAGCAATTTGATACAGATTGAAATACAGTAAGACCCATCAGACTCTATGAGCAGATGGGTGACCAGCATCTCCTTACCAAGAGGAAGCTAGCTAGTGATAGGTCTGACCTCAGCCTGGTCAAAATGGTTGCCTGCACCATGCAAGTCTTCATCTACCTTCTCTAACACACCTCTCAGGTTCTGCCCTCAAGCCATTCATGGATGGCCAAGAGCCCATCCCATTTTCAGCCTGTACTAGGATTGCCTCCATGCGTTGGATGCCCTGCCCTTCTGGAGTTCTCTGAAGGAAAGGCCTCATGGGAGCATGGAGAAGGAGGACAGTGCATGGTCAGGGTGTTGCATCCCTTGCTGTGCAGCAACCATGAGTGACCCTGGGAGCAATGGTGAAGCTGATTCAGACTCTAAGAGGGTCATTACAGTCCATTCCTTTCACCAGGATCTGCAACAAGCCAGGCAGCTGAGCGGGAAGCCAAGGCAGTGGTCTCAGCATTTCTATCCAGAAAATACAGAGAGAGGGAGAGAGAGAAATCACTGGTTTTGGTTGTGGTAGGCTTGGAATCCAGCACATGGGCTGAGCACCAAGGCCTTTGGAGACACAGTCTCCAAACAAGACACAGCCAGGAATCCCCGGCAAGCCAAACACTGTGGTATTGAAGACTGCAGTGGCAGCATGTTAACAGACACACTTTAAAAAATCTGCATTAGAAGACAAGACCTGCTCACACTCTCAGTTAAATGAGAAAGAGCAGAACACTGCTTGTAGCTGCTTGCGCAGGGCTTGGAGGGAAGAGCAGAGCCTTGAGATCGTGAACAGAGATACTAGTGGGAAGACCAGGTCCAGCTGCAGTCTCTCTGCAACTGGGTCCCTTAATGAAAGAGAAAAGTTTAAACTCAGGTGCTGCTCTGTGCCGTGTGTGCTGCTAATGGCACAAAATATTGCTGGAGGAAGCCATGTGAATGCAAAGCTGGGTGAAATACCCTTTCAGATACTTACAGAGATAGAGCAGAATCGCGGTTGCTTCATAGGTGATAGTGACTATTCACTTCCAATTTTCTGATGAGCACCTATGGCCTATGACAGGGTCGTGCTAACCCATTGCTCTCTTCTCCCCAGATAAAAGAACATAGGATACCAAGGGGACAGAAAGCACATGTTTAATAGCTGACTTGTGCCTTGGCATTATCCTCCTCCTTCCTACATAATAACCTCTTCTCTATTTATATTCACATCTATATTTAATGCTCACTAAAGACTACAGACTTGTGTTTGATGTTCAGCTGAAGACATGATTCATCACAATCCTCATTTTTAGTAATGGAAAAAGGCTGTGGTAGAAAAAAACAGATGAGGCTGCTTTTCATCTTGGTAGCCATGTAACCTTTATGTGAACTTGGAAAGTCATACAAAGAATGGCAGCCTCAGCCTATCACGGATGATTCACAAAGTTTTCTGAATGCTGCATGATCTCCCCTAGCAGTATCTGATCTCTTCTTCTTTGAAGAACACACATTAAAAATAGACAGCAAATCATCCATTCCTTGACCTACCATTTCTGTTGTTGTTTTTAACATGAGATGTGAAAAACATCCTATTTATTATAAAAAGTTTAAAAAGAAACCCCAGATGTTATCATTTCTATGTCTGTAGTCCTAAGAATGAAAAACAAGGAGCACGGGTCAATTATTAACTTGTTTTTCACGCTCTACCCTGCAGCCAGAGCCACCAGTGTTATGACTGCCAACCAGGTGGCCAGAGGGGAGCACGGCACTCCTTGCCTGGCTACCAACAACAACGCTACAAGAACAACCCACTGCAGGGTCACTGAACGCAAACAACCAAAGAGCCTCTGCTACCGACTCACGACAAAAAATAGCCTGGTGCTCTTCCTTACACAAATAACTGAAGCGTCACACACACTACTTTGTGTCATGGAATATATATGCTCAGACTCTCCTATACGTTCTCACGTGGAGAATGCCAGTGTTCTTGGGGTTAAAAATATTCCTGTGCACTGGAGCTAGTTGCTAGCTACTGTTTAGCCACAACTTCATAAACCTCTTTGCACAGAAAATAGATTTACCTCCCTCTTTTCCAAACTAGCTAATTTGCCTTAAAATAACTAACATCAGCCTTTTAGAGATCAGATGTAGCTGGGTTAGATGACGCTATCATTTAAGAATATAATTTAATGCTAACTTTTGATACCAATGTGGAAGACTGAAATTCCACTGAAATATGTGAATTAATGAAACTGAAGCTATTTTCATTCTTTACAATGCTTTTTTTTACAGAAATAAGAAATAGTATAAATGACCTCCACATTCACATTTGCTATTAGGGTTATTGCAGTTTTGTTTGAATTAAAAGCTCTTTTAATTTCTGGACAAGGAAATGCATTCATCCTTCGTCTCTCTCATTCCTGCCTTCCCCAAAAGAGCTTCAGTCAAAGAGGGGTGATGGTGAGCAAGGAACACAAAGACCTGGCTGAAACTGCACCTGCATGGTGGTGAAGCCAAGCCGGGAAGCGTGGTTTGGAGGCCTGAAGCACTACTGCTGACAGAGGCAGGCGACTGAGACAGGCTCCTCTGATAACCTCAGATCACACCCCAGCACCATTTGTTTGCTCAAAATCGCTTCCCGGGTCCAAAACATCCTGGAGCTGCTCCCATGCCAAGGACCTGACATCCAGCTCTCCAACGCAGCTGCTCCCGGCAGAGGAAAGCAGCGGAGCCCCAGCCCTGCGGCAGTGACGGGGCAGGGCAGCAGGCACCCACGGGTGCTCGCTCAGGCACGCCGACCCGACATTGGGAAGGGGCTGCACCCAGGAGCATGGAGACCTGGGCACCCAGCCTCTCCCCACCGCTGCCTGGGAACATTTCAGTAAGTGTCCCCACGCAGCTCAGCCCTCAGACCTCGCCACGTGTCCCCCTCTTCATATTGGTTCCCAATTTTGCAACGTCCGTGGATGTTCAGGTCCCTCAGAAGGCCAGCCTGTGAGTTCCTGCTGGTCAAGGCACCACTCCATCTGTCCATCACCCGCAGTGGGCAGTAAAAGTCATTTCGGCCTCACATGTAGGGTCCAGCTCCTGGTGTCTGTGCCAGTCCTGGCCACTCCTTTCTCATTCCTCCCCTTCTTCCTCCCACCGGGGGTCCCAACCTTCACACAGCCCCTCGGCTGCACCAGCTCAGCTGGTTGGGCTGGGCACCAACCTGAGTTAAGCTGGTTTGTTCTGCTGGGCTGCGTTTGAGGGGCTGGTTTTGTGCCACCCTGCTGGCTAAGGGACCCAGGATGAGGAGAGCGGGAGGTCAGTGCTGCTGGGCTGGCTCTGCTGCCAAAAAAAAGCCCTGTCCAAGTCTAGCCTCAGTGATGCCATTAATGGGGATGTCTGGGTCCGGGCACCTCATGCGACATTTTAATCTGCACTGCCACTTTACACAGATGCTTACAGCAACATGGGCGGGGGAGAAAGGGAGTGAAGGGGGGATCCCCTTTTCATGCATACGCTGTCCCTCTGTGCTTCTTTCCAAATAGCGCGCCATTTCCCACCTCCCTTCTCTTCTTTCCAGCAGCCTTACCTCTTTCCTTCCTCTTGCCATTGCTGCCTGTATGCCTGACAGGTGAGGCAGGGGACACGGTGCCTGAGCTAGTGCTGTAGAGACCCTCGGGAGGGGACCCGAGCAATGCAGGATGACACTGAAACAGCCGTGCTAGAAATCGGTTGTCAGTGCCAGCCCTGCTCTCCCATCACCACGGGCACCACCGCACCGCGTACGGGAAACTCTGCCCGTGCGCCCCAGAAAATCTTCTCCCAGATGCAAGAGACTAAAACCAGAAGGGCAGATCAGGTGCAGCTCTGTTTTCCTGCTATTCCCATCCCTCCCCGCATCTCTGTTAAAAAGCAATGATTGAAACCCAATTCCCTCCTTGTTATTCGTGCATTGTAATTGTTTGTAAATGCCATTTTTTCTTTAATTACCCCTTCCTACATATACATGAGAAAGATAGGGTAAAGAACAATCCAACATTGCAATTGAATTACAAAAGCATTGCACATGGCTGTCCTATTAACTTCATAGCAGCGACGTGTTATAAAATGCAAAGTGCAGAAAAAGGGGTAGTAATTTGTTTATGAATATGTTAGTTAGGTGGAGCAAATGCCAAATTGCCTGGGAAAAGAAAATCACTGATTGCAAAGTGTGCCTTCTAGCATGGATTTCACAGGGCAAAATGTAGTTTATAAAACTACCTTTATGCTTTTTATTACGGCTTTTTAGCATAAATAGCTAATAACCAATTTACATTAATGGTATTGGCACAAATGTAAATTAGGGTCTTTTTGTTTGTATTGCTGAAGTGCAATTTTATTGACAGACGATTGTATTTGGCCATTTCATTAACTGGAGAGATCTAAGAAACAGATACAGTTCCAGGGCCTGCCCAAGGAATATTAATACGGCAAAGAAACTGCGCCGTACACTTGGTTACAAGCTGGGGCCTCACAAAGAGCACGTGTGCTTTTCGCAGCCAAGCCTGTTCCTCCATCAGGCACGTTGGCATAGAGACCACGTCTCCAGCAGGCTGGTCCTGCCTCAAACCAGCTTCAGGGGAAAAAAGCTTTCCCGTCTCACACAACGTCTCAAGCACCAAGGTCCTGGGAAGCTGGTTGCCACCCACCCGAACAGAAAGAGAGGGCTGGGCAAGCAGGACAGCAGTCTGGGGATATGCACTTAAAAGAGGGGGGATCTGCCTCTGCGGGCAGAGCGGCTCCGCTGGGGACGAGGCCAGCCAACGTGTCAGAAACAGGGCTGTCCCCTGCCTAATGGGCCTGCGCTCTCCAGGGCCAGCTCTCGTCTTCTAGCAAATGCTCTCCCGCTCCTGGCTGATTTAGAGCACCCTCCTCCCCGCCGTAGCGAAAGCGCAGCCGAGA
Source organism: Aramus guarauna (assembly GCA_013400195.1). Classification (NCBI taxonomy): domain Eukaryota; kingdom Metazoa; phylum Chordata; class Aves; order Gruiformes; family Aramidae; genus Aramus; species Aramus guarauna. The sequence continues at coordinate 102,011 of VXBL01000342.1, read as the reverse complement.
GGTGCGCCTTGTGTTTTCTCCAGCGTAGTGAGTGATGCGGGACCTTGCACGGGATTTACACCACCACTTCCACCCATTCCCCGGGTGATGGCTTTGCCGCNATGGCTTTGCCGCTTGACACCTAGAAAAAGGGATGGTCGCAACATCATGATTTTTATCAGTTTAGATGGCAGGTGGAGAAAGGGGCCTTTACAGCCTGCTAAATCAATGCTTCTGCTAGCCAAAGATCAAATGTAAATGTTGGCAAATTACTGGCAAGGCACGTGAAAGCCACACAGCCCCATCTGCTCTAGCAATACAGGTTTTCCATTTCAGGCCTCATTCATCTGGGACCTTTCATATTCAGAGGGTCTTGNTCCTGCCTCAAACCAGCTTCAGGGGAAAAAAGCTTTCCCGTCTCACACAACGTCTCAAGCACCAAGGTCCTGGGAAGCTGGTTGCCACCCACCCGAACAGAAAGAGAGGGCTGGGCAAGCAGGACAGCAGTCTGGGGATATGCACTTAAAAGAGGGGGGATCTGCCTCTGCGGGCAGAGCGGCTCCGCTGGGGACGAGGCCAGCCAACGTGTCAGAAACAGGGCTGTCCCCTGCCTAATGGGCCTGCGCTCTCCAGGGCCAGCTCTCGTCTTCTAGCAAATGCTCTCCCGCTCCTGGCTGATTTAGAGCACCCTCCTCCCCGCCGTAGCGAAAGCGCAGCCGAGAGGTGCGCCTTGTGTTTTCTCCAGCGTAGTGAGTGATGCGGGACCTTGCACGGGATTTACACCACCACTTCCACCCATTCCCCGGGTGATGGCTTTGCCGCTTGACACCTAGAAAAAGGGATGGTCGCAACATCATGATTTTTATCAGTTTAGATGGCAGGTGGAGAAAGGGGCCTTTACAGCCTGCTAAATCAATGCTTCTGCTAGCCAAAGATCAAATGTAAATGTTGGCAAATTACTGGCAAGGCACGTGAAAGCCACACAGCCCCATCTGCTCTAGCAATACAGGTTTTCCATTTCAGGCCTCATTCATCTGGGACCTTTCATATTCAGAGGGTCTTGCTTTAGTCATGCTATGTAAGCAGCTACAGTATATACTGAAAGCCAATTTTCCCGTATACTTAAGTGTGCTGCTGGAGGAACAATAAATCATGAATCTATTTCCAGTTTCATTACCCTTTATGTGATATTGATACAGAAGCATCCTTTCCCCTCATCTGCTTGTTTCTTAGATGAAGGCTAGAAGAAAGGCTTCTTCTCTTTATACAAATTGGCAGTTAGCTGTTTTCCTTTCATCAATACAGAAGGCGACAGACATTTTCTACAGCGAGAGGATTTTGGAAAAGGGATGCGTGTATTGGCTGTGTGTCGTTTTGCTTCCAAGCATACAAGACACTGGGCTAAATTTTGCTGCTGTCGACACCAGTGTAACATCTCCAGAAAACCCCTGATGAACACAGAATAATTTTTGCCTTTTGAACATGAACAGCCATTTTAAAGAATCATTATGCAAATACACATATATATACATCAACCACAGCTCCCTCTCATCTTCACTATGAGCAATGCCATTCTAGCAGATTGACAGAATTACAGATCTCAGCCTTGTACATACGCTGCGCTGCTATAAATCAAGAATAATTTCATTAAAGTTCATCAAATTCTATTGATGCAACTCCAATGTAAATGAGGTCAGAATCAGGCTTCATGACTTCTGAATCCTCTGCCCACTACATGCACAGAACATAATGAACTAAGCAAACATAGTAGACATAGTACAATGCTATTCCTGTAGCACACAAAATATTAAAAGCAATTAACAGCATCAATATTATTAGATGAGTGTTATGAATGGCCAAGACTTCAGAGAAGTAAAAGAGGAGAATCACTTCTCTGGAGACCTGGCATCAGGAGACAGAACCCATCATATGAGGTCAGTGCTCCAAGCTTGTTCTGGTTTGGTAATTACTTAAAGTAGTTACTATCTGATTGCAATTAGGTGGACTAAGTGAAAGACTTGATGGTTTCACTTCCATTCCTAAGCAACAAGGCAAATGCTCCAGCTGGCTCACATGGCTCTCTTGCATATTATGAGCCATACAAATACCAAATTGAGCTAATTATGATTCATGTTAAACTTATACCAACTGATCCATATCCCATTATCTGAACACAAAGATTCCCAAGGGGTTCCATGGGGTTTGGATCAGATCTACAATGACAAATGCCAAGTTTGTAGGGCCAAAATGAGCTGACTACACCAGCGTAATTTCGGCATAACTCTATTAAAGTCAGTGGGGCTAGTCTGATTTATGAGAGTCTGAGAGAAGAATTTAACCATTAGTGGTTTGTGCTGGAATACAGTGTGCTTCTCATTTTATAGCACCCCTATTTACTGCTTAAAAAAAACCCAAAAAACAAAACAAAACAAAAAAAAAAAACAAACACCACCCTATTTATTTTTTCTTTTAACTGTAGCAGTTACATGTTCTCCTGATGGTTTTTCAGAGGTGAGATACCCCATTTAATGAGCTCATGATTTCTTCCAATAAAAAATATTAGTTACAAACTGTAACAGTGCAGGAAAGCTTTTAGTGCAATGTAGCCTTTCAGCCAAATTCAGCTCTTACTCTTCAGTGGGATTCAGTTCTCACTTGACATCAATAATGTTGCCTAAGAGGAAATGAGAGAGGGAGTTGGTCAATTATACATGTAGAATTCTTACAGAACCAGCTTGAAAGTGACAGATATAATCATTAATGAAGACTAATGGGAATATTCTGGGGTACAGAAATAACTATTTACAATTTCACTTTAAAGGCAAGAATGGAAGGACAAAAAATGAATGACCACAAGAGCCGTACAACCCAGTATGGAGCAGTGTCTTTAGAAGTATATGTCTATTAATATGCCAGTATTTCTGTATGAATAATATCACAAAGCTTTATGCAGCTGCCGCTGCCTTGGCTCACATATAACGTGAAGGCACCACCTGCTGCTCTGAAGCACTGAACAGGTTAAAAAGCTGGGTAAAACTATATTTTCTTCTCCTGACACTGGACGTTTGAGGCAGGTCCCATAACTGGGGAGCTGCCCCGTGGTGCTTCCCTGTCGTCGGTGTCAACATCCCCGCTGCCCGCCGGCGCAGAGGATGGAGAGGCAACGCAGGGCTCCCCGCGGGGCACCAGCAGCCACCCACACGCCTCCCCGACACACGGGGGTCGCAGCACTTTACAGGTAAATAAAGTAGTCTGTAAGGAAAGGCAGTTGTCATTTGTTTTCAAAAGTTACCTCCTGCAAGGAAAAAGCCCATTTCTTTATCACTGGGAATAGCACTGTTTACAAGAAAAGGGACACCAAATCAGGCAAGTCTTCCCAGACAGGCCCTACAGACAGATGTATCTCAGGAGAGTTTGGCTGCTGATTTGATGCTTCTTACAATCTGAAGCTTTGAATGCCTTGGTGTCATTATTAGGGGATAAAACTGCATATTCCATAAATGTACCTTAACCTGGCAACTTTTACAAGTGCTAAATTCCCTTTTAAAAAAGTGTTAAAAAAAAGTACCGAGGCATAGATTTAATAGCTTGGATTTAGTTGGTCAAAATCAAGGGCAGGTGCAGAATAGCTATTAAAAAGGATCAAACGGCATGCACATCACATCCCGCAGAGGTGGGTGCGGTGATATATGGTGCAGTTCAGCCTGCCCCATTTGCCCAGAGTGACTGCATTACCAGCACTATATCCTAACTTAACCGCTCCGTACAAGTGCTTTGGAATAGGGAAGTGCGAGAGGAGCCATATAAAACCGAATTCTGTTCCATTCTATTTAAAAGTTAAAGGCACCAGTAAAAAGAGAACAAACACCACTCCTTGCTTTATGCAGACGGGAATATCCATCCTGAAAGGATTGATAAGCCTGATTCGAAAGGCAGCCTCCAGGGTGCTGCTCTGTGCCATACCCGCAGACGGCAGCTGCGGAGGTGGTGGGAAGCTGCTGACCAGCCTCTGCGTGCCCCGGTGAGGGGCAGCCACCGCTGGGGCAGCCTGCGGAGGCAGCAAGCCTGCTGCGATGTTTTGGGTGGGGGCCCGGGCACAAGCCCTCGCAGGCGCCCCGCGGGTGGCCATGCACTGCACCGTACCACTTGGCACACCTGGAACGCTTCGTTTCAGAGAAGGAAATAGGCACGGCATCCGAAAGTATGTGCCAATAACTGCCCCGTCTCTGAGCGTGTCGCTCCTGGGGGGCCTTCTCTAGGAGAGAAAAAACTCTTGCCTGTGATCTTGACAAACCCAGAGGCTGTGCAGGAACAAATAAATAGTCTATGGCAATTCCAGATGCCTGGACACCTCTTCAGCGCCCATTTGCGATACCTGCCAGGAAGAGTGAGGGAAATATTCAGCGGACAGCAATCAGTGGCTGACAAAGCCAAATGCACGTCAGGAAGAGGACAGGACAGGATTTGCACAGAAAGGCGAACAAGCTGCCACACCAACACAAATTTAGATACCAACTTGTGGTCCAGAAGAACTGCCTGCATTAGACATCATTAAAATTTCTGGGAAAGGGACAGCTAAATGAAACTTCTCACCAAGGAAAAATTACCTCAAGGAGAAAGATGCTTCAGGAGCAGAGCAGCCTCCTCCCAGCACTCAGCTCGGCACCACCACCGCTGACAGGGCGGCCGGGCAGGGTGCCTTGGCAGGGAGGCAGCCCCGCTCTCTGCTCCCCACAGCCATCACCGCTGTGATACTGCACCCCGCAAGCCCGCAGCACCTCCTGCCCACCCTCCTGGACAGCTCTGGTTTTACCTGCCGGCACTCCGGTCTGCTGTTGAAACATGAAAACGCGGGCGTCTCGCGGTCCCCCCGGGGACTGGAGCATCGCCAGCCTCAGACACGGCTCCAGGTGACCAACAGTGTTAGGCGTAATTGCAAAAAGCAAATTACCTAGATAAATACCAGACTGAAATTGTGTTGAATTATGCATCTGTCTTATCTCTAGCTCCTGTCCAACGCAGTGACATTTCCCTTGCTCTAGCCTCGGCAGCCAGTGTCACTGCGTGCCGGCAGCCCTCCTCCTGGCAGAGGGCAGCGAGCCCGTCGGACCTGCACACCGCGCCATCTCACACCTGCACGCACACCGCGCCATCTCACACCTGCACGCACACCGCGCCATCTCACACCTGCACGCACGGGGCTCAGCCGTCAGCCTGCGCTCACCCCTGGCCAGAGGCTCCCTCTACATTTCCAGCTCTTCCCTTCAGGAAGAAGTCTCCGGGAACGTCTTACTGATTGCCGACTGATGGGCAGGCCCCTGCTTCATGCTTATTAATCTCCTCTCATTGCTAGGTGGTGGAATATTTAAAACAGCTTCTTTTGTGACTGGTTTGTTGCCTGCTGTGTACGTTTTGTTTGTATTGTCCTTATGGGCATATTTATTTCTAAATTATTGTTTTCTGCCCATCTGCGTATAAGGACAGGTGTAAAACAAATCTCTTATTTGATGTTACTAATGGGTCTGTTTCTTAGAAATAAAAGCTACTAAACAAAGTGACCTCATATATGCCAGTCTCAAAATGGGCTTCATTGAATCACAAACATAACAAGTTTAACTGACAAAGATACCGAATTATTTCTAGAGAAGGCTTCCTTCAAGGCTGGAAGCAGCATGGCAGCCTCAGGGGACCAGCACGGCGAGATGCCGCCTGCAGGGACGTGGCAGCAGGGCTCTGCAGGGCACGGGGCAGGGTGACAGCACAGCTGCCTGTGGCTGCCACATCTGGCGGAGGGGACGTTTGAGCAGCTGGTGAGGTGCAAATGGAGCCATCATCCTTCAGAGGATGTTTCTGAGGAGGGCCAGGAATCATTCAGTTTATAAAAAAACATTGTGCCAATTTAACATGGCCCATCTTCGCTACAGAGGATGCTGGGCAGGATTCATTTCATTTCCTGATGAGTCCCTGAGATCCTCAAGGTAGGCAGACCCTATAGTTCGCTGCCCCACAGAGCCCCACAACTGCATCTGGCCAAAGAACAGCTGGTTTTGGTCTGACTGAGACATTTTGATGTGTCTGGGCATCCATTCTTGGTATGAAAACATCAGGAAAAAGAAACGCCATCTCCTGCCTCCATGGTGTACTCCAGAAGTACCACCCACCCTGCAGCAGCTGCAGCCAGTTAGGCCTTTCTCCACTACATTAAACATTCTTTTAGTATCTACTCCTCACTCACGACAAGTAAATCACCTCTTTGATAGAAAACAAAGATATAAAATGCTTTGATCCTGGATTCTGCTTGCACTAAAGTGAGGTCAGCCTGGCAGAAGAAGCTTCTCCGTAACCTTCTTTTGAGAGGATGAAGCCCCTCGGCTAAGAGTCACCTCCTTAACTTTGCCCAGGTCAAAGCTGGTGTCCCAAGGTGTCCCATTTGGTAAAAAAGGACAGCAGCCCTCTGTCTTTGGTGTATGACTTAGTTTTAATATACTGAAACTTACTTGGTTTAAATGGGGGAAATTCTTCTGAGTGTGCTGTTCTCAGCAGTAATTAGTAATCCTTGTGGTGGCCTCCACTAATCCTTGTGGTGGCATAAAATTTCAAACAGAAGCAATTTTACCTTTGGAAAAAGTGTTACCAATAACAATGTTGAATAACATGAGGTTTAGGACAGATCTCAGCATTACAGTCACCCCAACTCCATAATGCTTTCCCATGGCCAAACCCTCTTCCAGGCCTGTCACTCCATTCCCAGTCCATGGACTTTCCAAATATTAAAAGAAAAAAAAAAAAAAAAAAAAAAAGGAAGG
>VXBL01000342.1:58081-93846 GCA_013400195.1 Aramus guarauna | reverse complement strand
TGGCCTCCAGCCTGGGTCAGCCCACCACACGGATTTAGGATTTCCTGGCCTGCAATAGCTCTGTGATCTTCAGCAAGTCAATACCTTCCTGGCAATTCTTCACTCTTTAAAAAATGTAAGGATAAAAATGCTTCCCTATTCATGGCAGGTTGTAAGGATAAAAACAGCTCAGATGATGAAGTGCTGAGATACTGTGATAACATATGTGCCATAAAAGAAAAATGTCTCATTAATAGATTGAAGAAGACAGAAAACAGGTTAGACTTCAAGGAACAGCACATGTCAGTCTAGCAATGTACAGTCAGATATTTCTACAGCTTTCTCTTTTTCTGCCATGGACTAAAACCATGGCCCACTAGCATCATCTGCTTGCCGTCAAAGCAACAATGCTCAGTCAACAGCATCAAAAGCTTCATACAAGATATTAACTGTGAACTAAGTAGTAATAGTAAAACCTGCCTGGTGCCTGTAGCCTGTTACACAGAAGCAACAGTGCACAGGAAACTATTCACAACAGAACTAACTTAATTTCATGACCTCTGATGAAATCTTAAAGTCAGAAATGTGCCTTTGTTGTGGAGGAGAGGGTTGCCCAGACTTACCACGAAGGTAAGTCTTTCTGGCAAGTTGTATCTGCTTGCCATACTGTCTGGGTCTAAATTTGCCTTAGCTCTGGGGGAAGGTTTGGGGCTTGTTTTGAAAGACAAGAGATGCTGGAAGGCCATGATGTTCTAAGCAGCCTGAATGATCCTTAGGTAAAATTGGTAATGCTGGTCAAAAGCAACCTCAGGTACACCACCATGGACCTTTGTGTCCAAAAATTACTTCTGGGTTTAGTTCATTACTCATTTACCCAGACAGGTTATTCTGAGCTCCTACAGTGCTGTACATAGTCTGTTCAGTGCAGTACATATACGCTTGACCTTTACAGTGGAGCATCTCTTCTCAGATTGCCCTTTTTGCTATGACCTTCACAGGACTGTAATATTGATAGCAAAATTGTTGTCATGGTCGGGGATGAGTCATGTTCTCAAACAAAACAGTCTGTGGCAGCTTATAGTACCAAAAGATAAATAAAAAGTCTGTAATTAGGGAAAAGAAAAATTCCATTAACGTGTAGCAAAACTTGGTGCAAAGTGGCTTATAAAACCTTTAATGCGGCTACAGAACAGAAGTTCTTGAAAGTTCCTGGGATAAGGCCAGGGAAATAGACAAAAACATGTTTACCATGGGGTAAATATAATGACAAAAATTGGTGGGTTGAATATACAACCACTGTTAAAAGAAGAGTGTATGAACCATGAAGAAAAAGGTAAAAAGCAAGATCAGAACCAGTACTCCACTGGTATGTGAATGTCCTTCTAGAAACAGTATTAAGCTAGTGGAGCAAATTTGTATGTCCGTTCTCATGAAAAACTAGAGGAAGTTAAACACAATGAGGAACAGCACAGAATATTGGGCTGCACGTAGCCAGACACGAGCACCTACATCCAGGCTCTACCTGCAGCTTGGACAGGGCACGGGCTGGGTTCCTCTGGATATACTAACCCCCTGTTATACACCGGTGTACAGCAATACTTTTGCCCATCTTCAGTGTTTATCAGAAAAATACAAGAAAGTATCAGCAAAATAACACTTCTGGGGGAAGGGAAAAAAAAAAAAAAAAAAAAAAGGATGTTCTGATTCTCTACTCTGCACAGAAAAAGACAGTCATATTCTGTTGGGAAGCACATGTATTTGGATCGCATTTCTTCTTTGTCTTTCTTTTAAAAAAGAGAGGCATTTAAAAACAATATAGCATCATTTGAAAATAGATTTATCATCCATTTTTCCAGTTTCCCTTAGGCTTTTATAATTGTGAAACTATGAGCGTGGGAGGCACACTCTGTCCTATGCAAAGAAGGCACCTCACAGGGGACCCAGGCATGGCCGCGTCTCCTGCCCACGCCTCAAGCTCGTGGCTTCTCTCTACCAGAGCATTTAAAAAAATACAGACATGGTTGCCTTTGTCCCTTAATTTTGGGAACAAAGGCTAATAAATGCAAACAAATGACCCCCAATTCTCATTCACACAATGGTCTGTGTACATTTTTCTGGAATTTTAAAGGATCTTTCAAGGGGGTTCAGATTTAACGTTCACTGCCTTCCTGGCACACACTGCTATCTGGAGCCTTGACTTAACAAGACTCATTATTTCTCCATAAAAACGTCTTTCTAGATGAGCTTTCTGATCTTCTTGTTTGTGTTTGTGATTGAAAGTGTAATGTCCCCAAACTGCCAGTGTAAATCATTAGAGTTTAATTATGAAAACTGTTTTCTCCTCCACGTAATCTTTAGCTGAACAAGTCAATGTGACAAATAAAGAAGACAGGAGTTTTTACAGACAGCTTGTACATACCCGGGTAACATGGACAGCAAGTGGACATGTAAGGTGTCAATTTCAGGAAGCTCTGCAGGATCAGATCACATCCTTCATACTGGACCAGGCAAAACATGGTGCACAAACCCAAGCACCCCTCCTATGTCTGCAGATGGTTGTTCCTATATGGGACTAACAGGATCTCACCCAAACTCATCCACAGGAGGAAATTCCACCGTGGCTCATCTGGGCATCCTCAGAGGTCAGCTGGATGAAGACCCCCTGTTCACATTGGAACAGATGATGACAAATCTAACACCTTATGTATCTTATTCCAAAGGTAATGTGGCCCTGCAAGAAAGTCAGCAGTTTGGATGTGTGACCTTGACAACCTGCTGAAGTGCTGACTCAGTTCAGGCAGTCCAAGGGCAAAAATGTGTGTATTTGATAGAACTGTAAGAATATTTCCAGTTAATAGGCTGCATTAATGTCTAGAAGTTAAATTACAGTCTTTACACTTTCTCTGCCTTTCCTCTGAATACTCAGCTCCATTTGTGCATGTACAGACAAGAGAGATTTTGAATTAATAAAGGTGGTATTATGGCATGATCCTTTAAGCAACTGAGACATGAAAGGCTAATTTTTGTTTCAGTCCTAAGCACACTGACATCAGGGGTAAATATGGAGCTTGATGAAAGGGATTCAGCTGTGCAATTGACATTAAAGCTAATAGGAGCCACAAGAAAAACAATATGACATTCTCTTCCTTGGACCAGAAATTAAATACAGATTGCAACTGATTCAAGGAGTTCAAAGTCAATTACTTTTTCCAGTGAAATCAATGAGAAGGACTTTACATTTCAGTTCATCAGACTTGCTGCCCACTGAGAAGAGTGACTTTACCTGGGATCTTTATCAGCATTTGCTTTCCAGGGTTGTTGGGTTTTCTTCTTTCTTTCTTTCTTTCTTTCTTTCTTTCTTTCTTTCTTTCTTTCTTTCTTTCTTTCTTTCTTTCTTTCTTTCTTTCTTTCTTTCTTTCTTTCTTTCTTTCTTTCTTTCTCTGCCTGATTGATGATCAGTCTCATAAATACAACATTCATTTTTTTCCAAAGGCAATGCTGCTGCTTTCAATAACTGGCTAGAATTTTTAAAAAATCACTGGAATTTTCCTTTAAGACACTGTAATGTCGCAACAAAGACCAATATTAGCTGGATGAAAAGTCCAAAGCATACATCCCATTCCCCAACAGGCCTGTTAAAGTGCAGCTGCGCTCTGACCAGGATCTGCTTTCATCCAGTGACCCCTATAAAAATGGTGTGCATGCTTTGACTTGGTCTTCCTTTGTCACTGTTTGGTTAAGGCAGGTATCGCTTGAATGGACTTGATCCTTCTCCATTGGCAGTAGCAATACGCACAACAGCAGACAGTCATTTATAAAACCACTACAGATTATGGAGCAGATGTGCCTGAGGGAGATGAAGCTGATGTCTATGTTCCCTTCATTCAAAGATGTCAACTCTGTCTGCTTTCATGTACTGATCCTAAATTTTGTTCTAGGGGACTGGGTGTTGGCATTGCCATCTCCAAGATCTGGGGTGGTTCCTGGCCTGGCAACTGTCATTCATTCTTAAAACCACATGTCCACACAAATATGACATCTTTTCCTGTTATTTTCCATACGAGGTTTGTAGCTGATCCAAGGCTAGTATAAAATTAGGGTGCCCTCCCAGCTTACGTACAGCCGCACCAGCCCAGGCAAGCTGAGGATCCGGCAGCCAAATCACCGGGGCCCAATTTCTAACATTATTTAACAATCATCATAACATTTAGCTGCTAAGTAGCCAAAGTAATTAATTATATTGTTCACAACTTCCCATGCCCTGTAGTTATCTTGCTCCCTGTGGTTCGTGTGCTCGGTGTGCCCGCAGCGGCTGGTGAGCGACGCACCAGACCGGGCAAGGGCTCTGCCCCGCCGATTTCACACCCTGGTCCTTTGCACCCTGAGCTTGTGCTTGTGAAGACGGACGTGCAAGAGGCAGTGGGGACTCGTGTGCCGGTGGGGCAGGGGTGGGAGCAGGAGCTGTCGTTGGCGGGGTGTAGCTTGCTGTGCAGTCCCCGAGTGAAAGGGACACGGGGAAAAGGGGGTTTGTCTGAAAAGCACTCGCTCTCCCTGCCTTGATACTACTATATGTAAGTACTAAATATATGTATGCAGGGTTTGCTATCAGTTAGCTAAAGAAAACTATTCTTTTAAGGACTGTTCTTCTCATGGTCGATTTGTTTTACTCTTTAATTACAATTTGCAGTTGGAGGGGAAAAAATCAGACCTATAATCTCATTAAAAATCTTGGTTTGGACTATGAGAAAGAGACAGAGGGAGAGACCCAGATCTTTTGGAGAAAGAGCAAAGAGCATGAAATATGCCAAGTGGACAGGCAATGGGTTTATTGCCGTGACTGAGGCTCTGTACAGCAACACCTGTGTCAGCCAACCCAACAAAGCTGCACAAAACGCTTTCTGATAGCCAGCGTTGTGGTAAGACGCAGAGTCTGTCGTTCAGCAAATACCCATGCAGGACACATGCTGAGCACCGGTGTCGGGTCTCCATCTGTAGCGGAAAGAGGAGCTTTTCCTGCTGGGTTGAGCTGTGAGCCCCGACTGAGCTCCGTGCTTTCGGCAGGCATCCCTCCACTAAGGGTGGGCTCAGCCTGGGCGCCACAGCCTCAGCCGTGACTACTGTCTGGAAACACTTACACTCTGGCGTGGCAGTTTTTCAAGGCAGCAAAGGCAGAAAATTTCGCCCCAAATGAGATGCAATCTTCCCGATGAAGCTGACACTGCCACGCTGTAGCAAAGGTGGTGGGCATTTGCTTGCCCAAGCTGTTGCCCCATGGGTCCCCTTCCCTTGCGGGAGGGAAGCACCTTTTCATCGCAGGAACTTGCCACTTCTGGTGTAGCGTGCACCGAAAATGCCGGGATGCACCAAGCAGCCACAGAGGGACTTTATTTTGATCATATTGACCATGGAAATACAGTGCTTCCAAGTAACAGAGGTGATTATACAGGTTGTAGGCTTCTAATAATCATGTTTTTGCCACCACATAGGTGTTCAGGACAGCCTGGTAGCTTGAAGGCTGTTTGGGGGCATTAGAGACATGAGTTAAGCTCAGCCACCAACTTTCTGGAGATAAACTGTTCAGCCGGTTCTGTGACTCATCCTCCACCTATGCAAAAAGAACCACTATCTCACAGGGACGTCCAGAGAACAAAACAACCCAGAGATTGCGGTGCTCTCACCCACACCAGCGCTGAAGGCCAGGAAAGCCCCCAGAGCTACCACTCTCACTTTTCAGCTGGCAACCGGTCCAGAACTGACCACCTCCTCAGAAAGTTCAGAGCACTTAGGTCTAGTTATATCCCGACAGAGCTTTTACATGTGCTTATACATCCGGGGTGAGAAGACAGGCTCTGAGATCACTAGGGTGAGCTATGACGTTATAAAAAAATCCAGTGAATCTCATTGCTTTCCACGTTTCATAAATAAAAATAATAGAGCGAGATGTTTTTTCCTGAAATATCAATTTAATTGATAAATTAGATTTCTGTTGTTTGGCCCCACTCACAATATAGTCGTACATGTACTAAAAGGATAAAGAGGACAGAAGTGGAAGACTGTCTACTCTATAAAGATGAAAAGAATAAACATTGTGATATGTGCAAACCCTCTGAAAACCCTACTTTTGCTCTTGATTTTATTTCTGCACTGAATTTTTAAGAACGCAGTTGAAATAATAAATATCCCATCTTCTACCACTGGAAGAATCACTGCATTTCACAAGACATAAAACAGATGTTCATACAGAGAGTTCATACAGCTTATTTCCAAACAGATTCTTATATATTCACACAGATTATTAACTCTGTAATCACATTCATGAACGTGTGCCTGTACGTATGCATTTCTTTCACTATATACATATTTCTATTAGCAAATAGAAATGCTTATGTTACAAAAAGACAACAGCTGGATCACAACAGGATCCCAGTGGCCACTACTTCATGGGATTTTTATACAGTACCCTTACAGCAAAATCACTTGAAGTGCTTTATATTCCATAAACAGTGTATTTCAACAGCGCAACCAAGGGCATGAAGAGTTGTCAGAAGCAGGGAAGGCAAGGGAAACAGCATTCCCACCACACCAGCAAGGAGCAAAAATATAACTATTCCAGTAACAAAAGCTTGGCACAACATAACCTTCCTCTGTGGCAGTATGTAGTATTTGCTGTGCGTGAGCATTAGTATTTACCGTGACAGTGAAGGTGTTGCATCCAAGTATTTCGCAAAGGGCTGGAGGTGCTCAGTGTTGGGGTTCCATCAAAGGGCTCAGGGTGGGGAAGAGAGAGGAGACCCTCATGCCAGCCTCTGTGCCCTGCCAGCTGTGAAGGGGGCAGCCCCAGGAGCACTGGGCCCAGGGCATCTTCCCAAGGGGCCACAGGGGACATCCCTGCTCCTGCTGACCCCAAAGCACCCTTGCTGCTCCCTGGGTCACTTGGTGGATGAGCTGCTGGCAGCAGCCACCCCTCTCTGTCACTCTCCCTTGACCGTCCGTGGGATTTGTGCTTTGCAGTCCCCTCCTCAGGATGCTGGCTGGACCTCAGGTCAGGTTTGGAAAGATTACCCCCCACAATGTGTTTTCCAAAATCCTGCCCTCTATCTCAGCACCAACCCCACAAGCTGCCTTGTCCCTGGCGTGCACAGCGCCAGGAGAGCACAGGTCCCACGACTGAGCACTGACCCACACCTCCCCGAGCTGCCCCACATGGAGAAACACGACCCCCGCCACACTCCGAGAGCCAGAACCCACCTCTAGCCTACCTCTGCCCTAAACCCTGGGGGCATGGACAGCTTCATACCTTCTCTATCTTTCTATTTAAACCTTGTGATAACCTTGGCAAAGGGAAAAAAGCAACATAATCATAAGAGAGCCCTCTGCTGGTAAATTAATTTCTGGCCAGAAAAGAAATGACAAAATTTGGCTTGCGTTGGGTTTCTTCTCTACCCTGTCAGCAGATCCATGAGGTTGTATAAAACAGCGTCCTTTCATAACTGCATTAAAGGAACAAGGACATCTGAGAATCTGTGTGCTGGGAAGACAGTGGTGAACAAGGTCCCCAGGTTAGGGAAATCAAGTTAGGACTGTTTGCCGCTGATTTCCTGGGGCAGATTTGACTATTGAGTTAAAACCCACCGACGTTAGAGGTGACATTACAACGTAAGTCAAAGGAAGACGCTGCAGGAGTTCAGGCTGGAGAGGACAGGACATGTTCCCCATCCCCTGTCCACACACTGATGATCTGGGTGCATTGCTCATGTGATGAATTTCAAGTTCTCATGCAAGGCACAAATCTGGACTGCCCCTTGTGCCACAAGGGCTGTCATCCAAGTGTCGGGTGTAAACGCTGCTCTCCCCCATCTCTGCACTTCAGTCCCACTACCGCAGATGTACTGATGTACCAATGCTGTTAGGACAATACCATCACCTTTGAAAATGCATTTAGGGTTGAAATAAACCCAGGGGAGAGCAGACAGCCGATTGGGTGTAGGTTGGCACTGCTGTGTGGCTGGAAGGCAATCACTGCAGCGTCCCTCTGCAAGCAAGGAGGATCATGGCCAGGGCAGGAAAGCAATCTTTCCTTCCCTACACAGCTTTTTCATAACCTTCCCTGGGATTTTGCCATCAGTTCCAATCATTCGGTTATCCATGACGTACGACAGAGAAAGGGAAAAGCATTGAAAAGTATAGGTGAGGGATACTATGCTTCAGGTATTTCTGTTACCTTTCTCCATCAAGATCATTCAAATTAAAAAATGTTCCCAGCAGTCTTTCCCCCGCCACCGCCGGTGGCCATGAGTGCCAAGCCATGGGGGGGTGTCCCCTTGTTTTCAGTCGCTGGCCACACGCGGGAGAGAGCAGCGCGAGTGCCCCTGAGGAGGGAGGAATTCCTCAAAACCACGACTCTGTGAGCCCCTTCAGTATTTATAAGTTGCGTTATAACCCTGAGCACCACGTGTTAAGGTATGGATCTAAAAGCTGCTCGATAACACACAGAGAAATACTACATTGATGATCTATGGCAAGGGGAAATACATCTGGGAGATAACGACAACTTTAAAACTGGGACAAAATGTGATTATCTGAAGTAAAAATATGCTACTAATCATTTGGAAAGAGGTCAAGCATACATCAGCTTCGTGGTTCCCCTGCAAAGCCCGACAATAAAAAGCGGACAGAACGAACTGTGTGAAGGCTTTTTTTCTCACTAAGATAAGCTTTTTATGTTCATCTAGTGAATTTTAAAACAGCCACTTTGGAGAGGGAGCTTTAATAAACTGACCTATTCTCTGCAACGCTGGTTTCATATTTTTCATCTCTTTCCTAATATAATCGATAGTAAAGGAAAGATTGGGCTGTAAGTAAAATTGCTCATGTTGGCAGTCAATGGCAAGCACTGAGAGGATCTTTTCAAGACTCTTAATAACAATTAACATCTCGGAGATGGTGTTGCAGCCATCGTGGGGCTGGGGTTAGCGTGCTGTCAGCAGGAACCACTTCCATCAGACCACACACCTGTGCCGCACCACAAAGTTCTCGTTTTTTTGGAAAGGATTAGTTGATCTCTGCTGTGGAAGGTGGGAAGAGGTACCAAATGACACCAGACCGGAATCAGGTACTTCCACAAACTTGTAACAGTGCCACGAGGCATCCAGTTATGAGCAGGTTGGGATTTTCATCATCAGTGGCAGTCAGATCTCAGTAGCGTGCAAGGAGTCAGTCCCAAGCACCAAGAAGCTGGCAGAGTTTCACACAAAATCCCCCGGGATCAGAGACACCGCGTTTCTGTTCACACCGAGGGCTGCTGCACCGATGTACCTCTCTGTCCCTGATCTTGGGGAACTCAGTCCTTTGCCAGATGTCATCTGATCTTTCTTTTTCCCCTCACACCCTCACTGTATGTTCTTGGGCTTGTTTTCTGTATAGCTTGCTTTAGCCAGCTTGTTCTAAACTACCCACTGCTCCGGGTGGCCAAGAATCATCACTGAAATAATCACTCAAGAACAAGGCAGGAAACATTCAAAAGCACAGATGAGCATGAGAGTCTCATTTGTGTCTTTGAAAATTCCCTTTATTAGTATTACAAGCATATCTTGAGAAGGATGCCTGATAGTGGCAGTCCATATGGCAAAAAGAAATACAGTGTTCAAATAACAAGAGACACGTTTGCCAAAAGCCAGCGCAGAAGCATCACCGGATTACATCCCAGGTGTTAAATGCATTCCCCCAGGCACTCTGCTCAAACATCTTTGCTGTATGTCAGACCCTTGCTCAGCACCTTCTTCAAAGAGAGGAAATAAAACCTTTTAGAGAGTCTGGTGAGACACCCAGAACCAGTGTTGTAACACAGCACCCGCTTTGCAGTGCCTCCACAACCACCCAGCAAATGCAATATTCCTCCTGCTTTCTCATTCTGGTTTCTACTTGTTCCATGAAACTAAACTCTCATCTCTACACAAGCTTTCCTCTATAATTCAGTCTCTGATCTCTGTTTAAAACACACCAGATTCCAGCTATAAACTGCTTCAAATATCCTGAGAACTTCTGCAAAGCACAACGCAAATTTGAAAAGTTCAAGCCTGGTGCTAATGCAATAAAAGAAGGCGAATATGATTCCAGATATACAGTTGGTGTAATGCCTTTAGGAACTGCTCCATCAGTTTGATTTAGAAAATGATTGTATTATGTTAAAACAACTAAATTGGATAAGAGGGAGAGGGATTTGTTGACGTAAATCTTGTCTCTGAGTTCCAAACCCCTCCAAGTAAATGCAAATAAGAAAATATATACAGGGAGAACTGCCAATTTCCCTTGAGGAGATCTTTTTTCAAGGAAGTAAAAGTCCCTATTGGAAATCAATCCAGTTGTTTATAGAGCAAGAAACCTCTATTGGAAGTCAGTTGGAAGGAACATTGGAAGCAAACAATCAAATAGCAGAGAACACAGGGAAAAAATACCCAAACTATATACGCCAAACTTATTGTTTTCAAATAATGGTTCTGATTCTGACCTCATCTGCAATAAATTGGGAATAACTTAGCATGTGTCAGCTGAACATCACCAGCTCAAAGCAAACAAAGCACAATGGAAGAGCAATCAGTTTTAGTAAGGATCACTGTGAATAACCATCACGGGGAAGAAACAAGGCAGGAACAACCTTAGGCAGCAGAAATTCTTTGAATATTTTGCATGGATCTGACATGGTGTGCCAGTAGCAATCTTCAGCCTATCAACTGACAGTGATAGCTATATGCTTTAATATTTCTCCTGCCAGAAGAGTCCTGCCAAACAATATCAGCCTAGTGGGAACAGGGAGCCTGGGCAGAGCCCTGGGTAGGAGATGAAGGATTTGCCTCCCTTCTCCTTTCCTGTGTTCCTACAGCTCCCTAAATTTGGGAGGAAGAGAGGCAGGGAACAGAGCCTGCTGGAGGCACCTTCCCACAGACAGCTGTGATGTTACCAATAAATTCTGCTTCCAGCCCAGCCTCGTTTGTCCCCAACCTCCTGCTTAAATAAGTAATTGAATATTGCTTGGCTGAATTAAACAGAAGATCTGGGAAATAAGTGCAGCTTCATGCTGTAGAAATTATGGGGAAAATTATTGATATGTACATCTGTATAATGCTAAACAGCTGTCAAGAAGTAAAAAGAAACAAATCTGAAATGACACTGTTATGCATCCCCACACAAAATTCTTTCCCTGTAACCATTACTGCTCCTTCATCTGTTATGCCAGCAGGGAAATATATGCTAGGTGGTGAATTAACTTGTTAAGATTATTCAAAGCTTTGATTGCTGAGCAACAGCCAAAGCCTGTTTGGTTACCGTCCTACTGCCCGCAGGCTGGTGTGGCCATGCCGGTTGCTCGCAGCCCTTCGTCCAGGCGGACGGCGGTGGCAGCGATGGTGACGGCCGCCCCACTCAGCGCAGGTGCTGGTGCAGGCGCAGGGGACCTCAAGCCGTGCACTGGGCACTGGCTTTGGGGAGAGGGAACCATTTTAAGGGTTGCCAGCCTGGTGGTGCCTGGATCCCAGCCTCAACTTGTCCTTAATTTGAGCCAAGTCATCATGCAAGTAAATGTGAGTAAGCTAGTCGTAAATCCCAACAGGCAGCACGGTTGCAAAGCTTATTACGGACAGAGGCTGACAGAAATGGAAAAAACCATGCTTTATCTCCTCCTGCGCAGAGAGAGTGCTATCACAAGGGCATCTCGCCCTTGCTGCGAAGTCACAGACCTCGGCGATTGTGGGGGACGGGGACCAGCGGCAGGAGCAAGCCGGCTTCGGTGCCTCTGCCTGCCCACGCACCACTGCTCCTTGGCCAGTGACCGCTTTCACTTCTCCAGAACTGCTGTCATCCTCTTGGCAGACTGGGCATACTCACTTCTTGTCCCAGCAGTACTTACTAACACCCGCCCTATTGCTTGACTAAATCTTGAGCACGTTACTGATCCGTTAAAGAGTAAAATGCTCTTTGCTGCTCAGCACAGTAATGGCCTGCCTGAGAGCCTTGCCATACGCTGAATCAAACGTGGTCCGTGACCGTGTAGACTAGTGCCCACGTGTTCTTCAGGCATTTATGTTACATCAGTGATGCCAACCAGCACCGCCTCTTTCACCAAGTCGAAATAAAAATGGGTATGGCGGTCCATTTGGAAGAGGCTGATCTCACCCTGGTTTTTTGAGCAAGGCAGGGGCAATTACTCTGAGAAAGCAGAAAACAGCAACAGCTCGTCACCAGCTCATGCCCTTCCATGGGCAAAATAAAGGTTTTTTCATTCTCTTTTGCTGGCACACAGGTCAGCGTTCAACAAGGAGGCATGCCCTAATACCGGGGCACTCATCCCCTCTTCATCCCTGTTGGATGAAGCTAAGGGCCAGCATTCTTGGCTACGGAACCACTGGAGGAATGGGTTTATGCAGGGAAGAGAAAGCAAGCAGAGTGCCTTTCCTTGGACTTCACTGGTTAAAACCAGGAGACCCCAAACTGCTGTATGACCATCTCAGCCCAGAAGAGGACCCAGGTTTCCTCACAGACAGGGCTGCGGAAAGTGAAGCAACCAGAGATTTAAAAAAAAAAAAAAAAAAAAAAATCACCTGCCATTTGGCCAATATTATATCAAATAAAAACTCTTCTTTTCTCCTTGAGAGCCAGTTCTCACTGATGCTCATAGATATTCTTGCATTGTCAGCTCATATTTTTGTGATCCTTCCCAGGGGACTGAAAGAACCTCATTAGCATTAGATAATTTAGTCTTCTATTACCCTGTTTAAATTGTGACTGTGACACAGCATGAGGGGCACAGGTACAAACTAAATGCAAAGGAACAGCTAAGCTCACTGGAAGTCTCACTTGGTGTCTTGCAGAAATCCCTGTGGAGAGGCATCATCTACTGCTACCTCACTGCAAAGGTCCATCGCTCAAGCCACAGCAATTCATTTTTTTATGACAGGAGAGGGAGTTGGTTGAGATGGCATCATCACAGCTCCATTTTTACCCCGAGATGAACTTAGCCTCTACCAGTGCTTGTCCTCGGACCTTACCCCACTCCTGCCCAGTACCACCCTGACGTGACAGTCTGCCTCCACTCCTGTAATGTCCATGATCAAAAATGTCATGGACATGCCTCTGAGATGTAAAAATGTTTCTCCTTCCTCTTGGAAATCCCTAGGTCAGCTGCACATTGCCATGACACTCCCATAAGAAAGGGAAAAATGTGTTCATCTGCAAACCTCAGGTGGCAGAAAGACTGCTAGTAAGAGTCATCATGGCCTTGCACATGGCCAGCTTGCAGCCCTGATAGTGATTTCTTTTCCCAAGGTCACCTGCAGGAAAATCAGAAATAGGAATAAGGCATCCCGACTCCAAATCTTACACTTCAATCACATGGCCAATGCTTCCCTCTTGCCTTTGCCAGTTTTATACTGCCCTGCTTGCAATGACATTCATGCTCTACAGCACCTCTCTCCTCCAAACGAAAATCAATAGAAGTCACCGCTGGTTTAAAAAATGAAGCAAACTTACTTTTCAATAATTCTAACAATTGCTCAGAAAGGATGAAAGCACTCCAGAAACCTGGTTTCTAGAGCAGTAACTGTTGTATCCGGACTGCTCCACTTCCCCTTGCCATTTCCACCATGAAAAACCAAACTCGTGTATCACACTTCACTCGAGAGCATATCAAGGTCTGCCATTCTGTACCAACCTGAGGAAAATACGGAGGGCGTGTATAAGAGCTAGAACAACTATGTCTATGTCTGTATCAGCCAGAACTACACTGCTGGATAAATATACCCTATGAAAATCCCTGGGAGAAGGCCAGTTACAGTAACAGTGGCTTATCTGCATGATATCTGATTAACTGAAAAGGAGCTAAAGAGTGATTTCTCTTTGGCAACCTGTCCTATTTCCTCCTTGAACGCTAGAGTGTTGAAAAAAGAAAGCAAAAAGCCTATTTTTAGATAGATTGAGTTCTTGCCAATGCCCCGTTCCTGCATCCCGGGCAGGTGCCACCCACCGAAGGTTTGGGGAGGAAGAGTGTCATCACCGCCAGCAGGGCTGGCAGCCCGCGTCCCCGCAGGACCACGCACAGCACCACGGCCACCGCACCAGGACCTCCCGGGGGGCTTCGGAGGCAAGAGGCGCAAGGCAAAAACCAAGTTCCCTTGAAATTAATAGCAAAACTGCTGAATTCAGGGTGTCATCCAGAGAGGTTTGCGTCAGGCACTTCCGTTTCTGACTTCATTTACTGCAACAGCTAATTACATACATTTCAACTAACATTCACGCCAGTGGCACATCGCGTTGCCCTGCCTGGCACCCCGGGTGAACCTGGGCACAGCGGTTCATCCCAGGGATGAGACTCTTCTGGCAGCCTGGGGTGGAGGAGCACCCACATGTCTGTGTGAGACAGGACCGGGAGTCCACAATGGTAGAAAGATAATTCAATTCTCCTTTGGGGAGAAAAAAAAAAAATCCCTGTGGAAAACACTCAAGTAAATATAATTCATACCTATTTTTCTGCTAGAATTCTGGCCCCAGGATATGTGTAATGATGCCAATTAGAAAAACACTTATTTGAGGAAATTAAATGTGCAACTTCAAAAAGTCTTCACATTAAAGACGTATTTCTCTTATAAAACTGAAAAAAATGGTTGTTAACTATTTTGTGGGCATCAGACATTATATTATTTGAATCATGATGGGGATGGCAGAACTTCTCAGGAGAACCTCACATGGATATTTCAAGGGTTTCTTTTTGTTTCTTTTTTTTTCTTTTTTTTCCCCCCCAGCTTTCTATGTGAAAAACCTAATGGCCTGTTTTTGTCTTTTCTCAGAAAGAAAAAAATGATCCTGATTCAAAGCAACACTGAAATACAAGGCTCTGCCAGATGTTACATAAACGATGATGTAATGCTGAAGTATTTCATTACACATGCAGCTCTGTTCTTCAGCCCAGCAGTGATTTATTACATTTTGTCAATCCCATTTTATGTACCCACATCATTTTTATATCATTTTTCTTCGTGACATTGTTACATTCTCACAGAAGCACATAGAGATAACATCATAACAGTGCAGGCAATGAAGTTAGCATTTTACAAATAATGTTACTAATAAATAAGTATACCAGTGAGGGGGAAATGGTCTGTCTGAGAGAGTGAAAAGCAAATTTACCTTTGAATAATCTGATGGGGGAAGAGGCCATAGGTCCAATAAGAAAACTGATCCTCTCGGAGCATCTTCTGCCTTCATGCAGAACGGTGAGGAAATGCTGTTCTTGCCTCTTTTCAGTTTAATCTCACATTCTCTTTGTTTTCCTAATGTGTCCTATGTGCTGCCGGCTAGATCTCGTACACCAGCTGCTTGGTCAAACAGATTCATCAGCAAGTGCAAGAAGATCACCACGTAAAATCTATTTTGATCCTGAAATTATCAAGCCATCAGATATATTAGCTTTCTTTTTTTCCTGATCTTCCATCAAGTTTTGTTAGAAAAAGCACACCCGGAAACATCGCTTGTTATCGGAAGAAAAAGAATTCCAGAAACTATAAGCTGAAAAGATACGAAGGTCATGTCAAAATAATGCAGCAGAATACTTAAAGGATGCATTCCTACAGCAATGTGGTTAAAGAAAACAATCCTTCTAATGAGCAGGATGACAAAAATCCTGTTAGGTGACTGAAACAGAGAAGTCCTCTTTTCCAGCAGACAGCCATTAACCTCATGCAAAATGTTGCGGGGAGAAGCTGCACTTGATAGTAATTTAAAGTTTCCTTCTTCCAAGGAGCACTGGGCTTTTGCTATGTCACTGGAAAATCAAAGAAATCTGCTATTTTAAATTATATGTCCCCCTTGGCATATAAAATGCATATCTCTGTTTTATGCCCCGTCTCTGCAGGCAGTATTTGTTACTGTCAAGGTAGAGGTCGGCATAAGACTCAAATATATGCTTAATTCTCATTAATTTCAATGGTTAAGCACATGCTTAGACATTTGGCTAAACCAAAGCTTCCTTCTCCTGTTCTTCGGGATATGCTTGGGCCCAATTCCAAAGCCTGTTAAAATTTGTCTGAGACCACCCACCAACTGCACTGCATCTGGGATTTCATTGCAGAGCACTCAGGCTACCCTAAAATGTCAGTGTTTCACAGGGATGTGCTTCTACACGTACAAATAGCTGAGTGCTTGATCAATCTGGATGTCAAAAACAAGCAGTCCCGAAAGGAAACCACTTTCTGCTCCAGGACATCTCTGAGTAGCTGTCTGGTCCGCAGACTACTTTTACTGCTTAAAATGAGTCAAGAGATAAGCTGGGTTTATTTTGACTCCCTGCTTGGGTCTCAGACCACAAACAATTAATCCTTGAGTTGCACTGGTAGGTTGGGACTCACCACTTATGTTTGTGTTCCACAGCTGGTGAGACTCCCCTTTCCACCAAAGGTAAGCAGAGAGTAGAAGTGGAGAAATCTCAACATACCACAACTTTTTCCATCTCTACTTAGCATAAGATCTTGCCAAGCAGAATCTTTTTAAAAAAATTATGCCATTCTGCCTTTATTGTTTACTTATCTAGACCCAACCAGCCATGGCACTACATTAAGTCATCTCTACTGCCATTACGCAGGTCAGAAGTGTGTGCGCATGGAGAAGAGAAAAGACTTGCCCAAGGCTGCTCAAAAGAATGGCAGAGCCAGAACCAAAGCCAGATCTCCTCAGCCCCTGTCCTCTTACTGGAGCTCACTATTACAGTGAAATGCTGACTGAGAGCAGTTTTGTCTCACGTGGGTAACTTCAAGCAAAACGTTCATGGGTAGTTTTGGAGGTTCAGCCTCTTGACTGGCTCATTTGGGGCTTGCATCTCGGGTTCCTCAGCGGCACATGAGATGCTGAGCGGCTGGTGTGATGGCATGTTTCCGGCAGGGCAACACATCCTGCCTGGCTCCAGGCATCGCTCACGGAGCCCATCAGGCTCTGAGGACATTTCCATGGTTTGGCTCAGAAGTCAACATTGCTTTTTTTGGGGGGGAGAGGAAGAAGGAAGGACTGGGTGTTCAGCTGTCTCACAAAGACTGAAATAACTGCCAGCACTCCAACAACACAGTGCAGTCATCCTCTCAGCCTTGTCCTGTGTAAGGATACCTAGACATGGAGAAAGATCTTTTACGGCACTGTGGCATACATGAGGATATAATCCTTTGGTGGGTGTGGGCTGCTTTTATCTTCTCATCAGAGTAAAAAAAAAAAAAAAAAAAAGAAAAGTTTACTATCTAACTAGCCATGAGATTTAAACTGGGGCAAATAGGAGTTTGATTTCTTTTCAGATAAAAGAGATGTTACAAATGAGAATTTTATCTTGCATGGAGGCGTGACAAAGTATGAGACAGAATCCTTCTTGATTACAATCTTCCATCATTTTGATTTTATAATTACTGAATGGAATCAATCAGCTTTCAATTGTTACCTTGGCGAAAGATTAAAACATCATTACTTGTCATACATATTTCACACTTTAGCAAATTTTAATAAACTGAATGCATGAGAAATGGTCGTATTATCTTTCACGGCACTGGGATGCTAATGACATTTCTATTGATTTTAATTCGCATTTGTTGGTCAAAATAACTCAGATTCAGGCAAGGCATGGAGTCCCATAATCAACACTAACAAATGAAGACTGCTGAGCACTGAAATGGCTAAAATGGAATCATTAATCAGAAATATCATAAAATAATTGCCAATGAGCTAGAGAGTCTTATCTTCCTAATGACCATCCTTTATGGTCTATCGATCCATTTATAAGGGGTACGTGTTGGTGATCTCTCCATGAGAGTGCTAGGAAAGAGGTAAAGGAGAGCACCACAAAGTGGGCGACACAAGATGAGCAGGACAAGCCATCTGGGAAACAGCTGCCATCATCCATGACAGCCATATTCACTGCCCCGGCATTTCAGTGGGAAGCTGGGATGCCTCCTCAGAGATCTGGCCTTGGCTTGCTGTGGCAGAGGCCTTCTCCTCATGGCGCTCATTGCCCAGGTCCTCCAGAACAAGCCCTTTGGACGCGCTAGCAGTGTCCCTGCCAACCCACAGCTGGTGCTGGCACTAGCCTTCATGGCTGTGATGGTCAATCCCACAACACCGTGTGTATGCCAAGTCTTGTTCCTGTTGTGCTAGCCTGGTGCATGCAAGGTAGCAACACCTCTTCCATGAATAAAGTGATGGCGAGCAGGTTTTTGGTGGGTTCTGGATACCTTTTAAATACAAATTATACAACAGCCTGCTTCTCTTACCACATGTAATGTGAGTAAAGCAATAGTCCAAGTAATCCAAATAACGTAAATAATCCCATCTATTAAGACAAGCAATTACTACTCAACATGCCAGAAAGTTTTAGAAATCTAGTGCAACCAGCACTTCTTTGCTGAATCCTGTTTTGTTGTTTGAACTCATATTGGTGCTTTCTCTTCTACTTCTAAGCACAACTTAATAGCAATATGACGTAATTAGATCTTGAATTACTCAGACTTCATTACTATTATCAATACATTACAGAACATTTACTAATATACTCTGAAATGTTATAAATAATTAAAACTTAAATACATTTGTTGAATTAATACAGCACATTTTGTGATACATTTTTTCCTTCTTCTCCTATGGTCCAATACTGGGATGCTATTAGCCTACAGACCTGCAAGCTTTTAAAAATCAACTCATCTCTAAGCCCTTGAGGAGTGCCATTAACACCAATAGAGCTAGGCACGGCGTTAAAGTGGAGCACATGCAGAAGTGCTTGCAAGACCAAGGTTTAGCTTTCCTGGTTATTAACTGATCTCCTTGAGCTCCCATGTCAGTCAGTGGAGTAAGCAGGTTTACCATCCCATAGGCCAACCCAATAATACTGTCTCAAGCCTGTCGTGTTTTAACGCATGCACTCACAGACATACACAATTCATTGATTTACAGCAGAATTTTGCCAGTCACAGAGGACATTAGCAAAACTAACTTAGCTGAATTACAAGCTGATCTCTACAATTACCACCAGAAACCTTAATTGTCCTTCTCCTTAGAGTCACCAAACATAAACATGGGTGGGTGGGAGTACTATATGTCATGGTTTTAATGTGTGTAATGCAAAACAGTACTTATTAGTGCCCTTAAATAGTGTGTGTGTGTTCTAGTGGTGCTGTGGCTTTTGTTACACAAGTCTCCCACACGAAAGTATGGAAGTAGTGTTGTGTCTCTTTAGTAAATATTATGATTTGAGACCCAGCTTTAACATGCATATAGAATGAATACCTGCTGTGGTAATCCTTAGAAACCATGCCCTGTCCTGTTACACGGTATATGTGCACACATAACTGTTCAACAGTCCCTGCCCTAAAAATTGCTAACTCATATGCAATGCATCATACAGTGGCAGATAAAGTGGATTATACATATCATTCACTACAGATCATTTAACTACATAAAGAATGTGAGATGTAGGTACTTAGAAAAGAAAATGTGGCATGTTCCTTGGTATATCCCTGCTGGAAACAAAGGACAAATTCCCTGCATTCCCTCCGATGTAGAGATTATCAGTTACCCGGTGAATCTGTCTCCTCTAAGCATTGCGCTGTGAGCACATGCAAGCCAGGGTTTGAGGCTCACTTCTATCTGTACAGTACTGAATGAAATCCAAAGATACCAGGAGGGAAAGAGGGGACCTCTTCAGAGTTTGGCATGGATGAGTACGTGTTTACAGACAATGTGAAGTGGAAATGTAAGAAAGAGCTGCACAAAGCTGTATCCGCTGAGAGTTTGACTCTCAGCTTTTTAAAAAATATATGTGCATGTCACTGGGTCATGTTACAGGCTTGGGTACCACATTTCAAGGCTGTTTGAGTCAAGTTTTCCTGATACTCTCCCTCTTCTATCAGGCATATCTGCTAAGTTAACTAAGGCAGCAGAAACGTTCCAAAAGCCAAGACTTATTTCAAGATCTAACTCTGCTAATGGTAAAATACAAATATATATATGGCGGGAAAATTGAACTGAGCTTGGAGCAGCAATGAAGGGTATCACAGAAGTAGACAGTGCTCTGACCCAGCAACACCAAAACCCAATGGATTATAAATATTAATCTCCCCCCACTCTAAGATGATAAAACATGCTTCTCTTGTCCCCCTGCACCTCTTCAGAATGGGAGATACAATAAGCCTCAAACGCTTTAGCAGAAGCACATACTACACTGGGGTTTTATGCTTCTTCATGCTTAAAATCACTGTTGCAAGCAAAGCCTCTCATGCACTTGCCTGCAGTTTGAGGCCCCAGGCTAGCTGGCCCAAACAACTTGTTCATATCCGTAAAATCAAGAAATTCTGGCCTCCGAATTTCCTTGGCAACGGGTGAGCAGCCAGCAAAACAGCCTCTGATATCAGCCCGCAGGACTTCACATCCTCACCAGGAAAATGTGGTACCAGGAAAACAAAACCACACTAACTCACCAGGAAGCCAGCAGCATTTTCCTTCTGATTATAGCGGCTCAGGAACAATCAGGCACTGTCCTTCACGTCCAAAGGTGCAAGAAGAGACACTAAGTTTTATCTTGTTGATGATTTGTTGATTAATGGCTTCCTAACAGTCAGGGTCATTTACTGCAAATCCAACATGACTGATGCAACACGCTGTGGTAATAATCTCAAATCAGAGGGACATCAAAAATGAGCCTCGAGGATAGAATTTTCCCATTCCTATTCCCACATAATGGCTATTTATAAAGCTACTACAAGTCTCAAAGTGTACCTTGAAACACTAAATTTAAACACAAGAGTCTGACTTGCAAAGTAAAATGAATGTAGAAGAGTTTACTCACTATATGTTTTGAGCTTCAGAGGCCTCTTACGGTATCACTGTTAGAAAAGGAAAAAAATCGATAAAATTATGGCAGTGACACAAAACCAATAAAGCAGATAAATTTGGAGTCAAGGAATCACTCTTACGCTACATCAGTCCCTAAGAGAATAAAATGTGTTGCTAAACTAAAGCCTCATTAAGATGTCATGTACTCTTCCTGTTTTCCTTTCCATGATCACTGGTTACCAGGGTTTTTCCCTTCTAATCAGTTCCTTTTTAATATCTTGCTCATACTGGGAGAAATATTGGCTCTAGAGCCAGTGTGAGTTTTTCCACGTACTTCAGCAGGGCCAGGACCTCACACTCTGATTTTATTGTGCCTGTGGCTTGGCGTAGCCCTGCACCTCTGCCACTACCTGCCCTTCCCAACACTCTGCACACCAAATATCCCCACAGCTCCATCGGTAGCAAGAAATGCTTGCCTCTTACTGAGTACACAGCTCATATACGTATGATGGATACGGATGTATCCATCTGCATGTATCCATCTGTATGTATGGATGGATGGATATGGATGCAGGTATGGACATGCATATGTATGTACTCATGTACATATGTACGTGCATCTCTGATTCCAAGGAGGGAAAGATAAAGTATATACAACTAAACTAGAGGGTTTGAGTATGTACGGGTCCCACTGCCGTATCAGCTCACACATTTAGCCTGCCTAGGGATCCAGCTGCACAGCCCAGTCCACTTCAGAGCATCAGGACACTGGAGAGATGTCATCTCCAGGTCACCAAGTTTTGTCTCCCCTCTGCTCTAAATTAGGTGGGACTTGGACCACGGTTCCCAAGGGTATGATACATGGTCAGGGCCATGGGGACATTCCTGTCCTTCCTTCACTGAGGTTCATGGCTCTCCTGAGGCTCTCGTTTTGTGTAGTCCTCTGCTTGTCTGGTCACAGGCTGACATGGGTGCATCACCACCAGCAAGTTTCAGGGCTGGGGAGGGGCTGCAGGTGAATGGGACTCTCTCCCATAACTTGTTGATTTTGCCCTTCTCTGTTATAACCATAATATGTTTTTAATGTCTTTACTGATGTATATGGATGTGTCAGTTCTGTTGTTATTATGTATTGCTAAAGAAGCTACAAATGCCTTATGACTCAAGGATCTCCAGCCAGAAGAGAAGAGCTTAAAAATGGAACAAAATAGCCATCCATAATTTAAATGGACAGCTCTCCCATTGAAAAATGCTTTTCAATTTAAACTCTATTAACAGCAAATTAGGAGATCTCCCATCACAGTGATATTGTTTATTTTAAAATGAAAACTAAGAACATAAAAATACTATCAGCACAAATGTTTGATATACCCAGAAATAAATTGAAACACTTTATAACATTTTTTTACCCCCTATGTTTATCTTATACTCTCCGGCAATTTAAATTTAATAGACAAAACTATTAAGAAGATAGTGTAAATTGAAATTTTGGGCCAATTCCTCATTGCTCTGGAATCATTGACAGAACTGCCATTGATTTCCATATGATCAGGATTTAGACTAGGGTGTTTGTATTAAAAGTATAGAGACTGACCCTTGACTCTTCACGTGACCAAACTTCCACTGGTGTCAAGAGGAGAACACCACAATCATTACATGTAAAATAAAAATTTCATACTTTCTGTCCGGATTCACTTGGAAAAATTATATCTAGATATAGATGTAATGTGTATGCATTTTAGGGATAAACACATGCATACATTTGTGTGTAGCTGCAGATGCAGCTGTGTGTACATACGTATGTCAGCCTAAGTATCCGACTGTACTTCCAAGGTGGCAAAGAGACTAATGCAAATGGGAAATTGGCTCTGGGAATTTAGTCCCTGTTAAATAGTTACATGTGCAATGTAGAGTTCGGTAAAAGAGGTAACTCAATATTCCAGTCCTGCATTTTTATTTGCACAGCAATCAGAAGCCTGAGGTGTAGTTTTCAAGTGTCCAAAACTACTTGATTTAGAAAAATTACAACATCACATGCCTTTTCTTCTGGGAAAGATTCTGAAAATTCCTCATTTCAGTCTGGCCAGAAATATAGTAACACCAACCTTTCTCATAACACATGGGTTCTTCTGTGATAATATCTAAAAACAAGAACTGCAAAGAGATGCAAAAGAACAACAAAAAGGCTAGCTAGAACTTTGCAAACCTCAGGAAAAACACAAACGGTAATTGCATTCACAATTAAAATGTTCCAAATCATTGTAAGACAGCCAAGAAAGCTCCTGGCTTTCCTTAGTTTGAGTATTATTTTTTTATTTTCGTATGAACTGTATTGGCTCAGTCATTCCTTGATCTAGTTTTCATCAAAGCTTGCTTTTCCCATATGGAGTTTTTAGCAAAGAATTTCCACATGTTTACAGTAAAGAAACGTGACTTCTTGCAGTCCAAGGCTGCTTGTTTTTCTAGCTCATATCCCTTGTCATATGCCCTGAGGGCTTGGTCTCCGTGAACCAATGAAACCCCAAAGATCACCAATAAAACCTGATAACTAACAGTGTCAAAACATTTAGGCAAATGGGACAATGCCCTTTAGTGAGCTACACTTTGTAAGAGCTCTCCTAAAGAAGGAAACAAGTGTGTAGGCTGGGGTTGGCTCTTCCATGGCTTCACCAGCAAAACCAGCTCCATCCCCTCGGTTCGCTCCCAGTTCTCCTCTTCCTCCGGGCCAGCACCTCCAAGCCCAGGTCACAGCACGCCCCGACATGGCAGCATGCTGCGAACCAGGCAAGCTTCTCCATGTAGTTCAGCTCCTTCAGTGTCAGGATGCTCACGCACCACCAGCTAAACCCGCTCCCAGCTCTGCATGCCCATTAAAGAAGGCAAAGGAGGGAGAAGTAGCACCCGGAGCCGCTGAGCTACTGGAGTCTGGTTTCCTGATGCTTTGCCTCTCAGGTTTGGGCTTTCTAAGTGAGCACAAACTCCAGGTAAAGCTTTGTTTTTGAGGAACATCCAAAATATTCCTTTCCCGTGCAGATTTTCTATAAGGTTCAATAAAGGGTGAACACAGGCAGGCGCCAGCCCCTCAAAGGAGCCCTCCATGGCACCTCTCCTCTCTATCCAGGCTGTCATTTTCATGGGAATTATTTGAAACCAATGATTCTACATCTTTGGCTGAAATTAGCCCATAGGCCCAGGTGAGAGGTCAAGCGTACAGACATAGATGCACTCCGCATGGCTGCCACAGCCCTCTTTTTGTGGGGAAAAGGGGCAAATAGGATGGGTCTTGGCCATTACGGGTACTGATGTCAAACTTCCTGACAGGTACACATACAGGCAACAGCATGTTGTGCTCTGGGTGCTGGAGAGGGTATCAAGCTGTAAGACGTGTTAGTTGTCCCAGTTAAATCCCTGGGCTTTTCCTCAGATCCTCTCATGCAATGTGGCTGCCATCAGAGCATCCAATGTCATCCCAGATGCATGAGACATGTCTACAGGGTAGACCAAAGGGAGGAACAGGCCCGCTTTGCCTCCCTCGCAGGACATGAGCCATGCCATCGTGCAAAGCGTATGGCCACTTTAGCCTGATGCTGGGCTGACTAATCCTTCTACATGCA
This sequence comes from Aramus guarauna, assembly GCA_013400195.1. Lineage (NCBI taxonomy): Eukaryota > Metazoa > Chordata > Aves > Gruiformes > Aramidae > Aramus > Aramus guarauna. The sequence goes on along the minus strand of VXBL01000342.1, from coordinate 69,412 downwards.
TGCAGCACGCATTCGTCCTGGCTACGCCTCTCACCATAGCATACTCAGACTGAGCTGCTTGATGTCCAACCATCTCTGAGCACAGGCAGAGCAAGGACCATCCCTCCAGCCTGCCCCGTGGCTGTGTTTTAATGGCTGTAAGACTCAAGCTCTCCATGTCATGGCACATTTCAAGTGCTTCCAGCTGCTCTGGACATAAGAACAGTGAGCCTTGGTAACAGGCTGCACTAGAAGGACTGAGACATGACATCTCCCTCAGCTCATAATCCCAATAATTGTTTATCAGGAGACAGAGAGCAGCTTGATCATCTCCAGTATGGACTAACTACTTAGCCCAGTGCTTTTTCCTGAATTCTGGTAATCTCCTTTCACATCCCATCTGTCTTTACACTCATGACCAAATCCAGACCTGGCACAACAGGCAACTCTGTTGGTTTCAGCAGACCTGCACTTGTGGATGCCAGTGTCAGATCTTGCCCTTCATCATCCATGCTCCTGCAGGGCTACCCTTCATCTGCTGCTCTCTGCGTGCGCACAAAGCAACTGTTCAAACTGGAGCATCCGCTCCAAGTGAGCTCAGTGTTCTCGGGCTGTTCCAACAACCTTGACTAAATCTTTTCTTCGTTTCTTTGCTAAATCCACCTACTGAAAGAAAGGCCACTTCAAAGGGAGACTCTTGCCCTGCCTGACATCATGGTCTGTTGAGATAATTCGGAGTAGTTATGATAAATGTTCTGACTACTGGCATCAAGAAACAAACAATGGGCTCACAGCAATGTAAGATTAAACATGTTTCCATAATTATCTGGGGAACTGTCTTGCTGACCATGTCCTTTCTTGCTATTTTTTCACTGCCTGAAACAAACAGAGAACCATAGAGGGTTCACTATGTTGAGTGAAACGCAGCTGCAGTGCTTTAGACACACACACACATCCCAAAAGGCAAGGAAGCTCTGTTAGAAGAGGGTTTTCACTTGTCAGGTAAGAAAGGACATGTTTGTAGCCTCTACATCACAGGCTTCCCATGGCCCATTTGGGAGGGAAGCAGTGCTGCTTACAAAGGGCTAACTCTCAATGATGGGAGGGTAAGGCTGCACATTAGCTTGTTGGAGGGAGAGTACATTCAGTAAGGAAAGAACAAGCCTGGATGGCAAAAGCCAAAAGGATTTCCAGTGAGAGGAAGCACGGCTTGCCAAGCCAGAATGCAATGCAAGCTTTGATCCCAGCCACCAGCTGCGCCAAAAAGCCTGGTACTCTGTAGACCAGCCATGAAAACACTCAGCCTTGCCAAAGAGCAAGTGGGAGCAGATGGAGCAAGTTGGGGAGTACAAAAACATGAGCTTAGAGCTGTAGGCAGGACCAGATTATGAAAGAAAAAGAAGCAAGAATTAGTTCATCGGAGCACCTTCATTGTAATTCAACTGCTCCTTTCCTTGTGATCCTCCCCCACTACATTTCTCCCTTTGGTTTCCATTTCCATTGCTTCTCCAACCAGGACTTACCACTTAGGTTCCCCTCCTTCCACAGCACTGGGACAAGCTACCTCATCTGGCCCCCAGCAACTCCACACACGTCCTCTGTAAGCCAGCCATGCTCCATTGCACCCTGTCTCCAACCCACGAGATCTCACAGGGTAAATTAGCTGTGAGAAGTCACGCTGATGAGTTTCCTTGGGGCAAAAACTAAAGCCATACCCCAAGATAGCCTGGGGGAACCCACTGTCCACAGCCACACGTGCCAGAAGCCAGTTAAACTGTTTCACAACTTCAGTGCAGTGCCCAGGCGTGTTCACCATTTAATTTCCTATCTAGGTTCACTGCTGCTGGACGTGTGATTTTCTACCGAACTGCTTTCCTAGGTGTTGCCTACAGGTAATTTCACTGGCTTTGCATTCATCCTCTCCTAAGATACTTTTACTTGTTGGGCAGCCTTAGCTACTGATGGAGCAGTAGAGGTCCTAGAGACATTCATTTCCCAGAGTTTTGTGAAAATATGCAGCCAGGTGGAGGAGAGAGACCTAGACTGGCATCCCACTAGGGAAAAGTCTTCAGTATGAGTTTGACCCAACTACCAGGCAATAGAGAATCCATGTAGATCAAGACCATCCTAACTGTCTCAATAGCAGGAAAAATTTCATTCAGGCCTCATTAATGAGTCAGTGGTTAGAAAGTCATTCCAGACAACCTACATATCATTAATAGCTACGGTTTTGGCAATAAAAATATTCCTTTGTTCACAGTGCTTTTTTTTATTTCTCTTACCTCTTCTCCTCACNAAAAAAAAAAAAAGTCTTTTATTCAACTCTGTGTTCCAATATGGACAAAAATGTATCCTCAGCATAAGTCCTGGTTCTCCAGGGACCAGGCCCTATTATACCTTGTCAAAACAAGACCTGAAGAATACCAATATGGATGTTAACAAATAACAGTATGGGAAAAAAGCACGACACATCCCAGAACAACATAAAAGAAAACACTCGCCTGTTCAAGCAGTACCTACACATACAGAGAAGAGCTCAACAATGGTCAGAAACCCTTTGCTCTGCATCCTGATAAAGTAGACTGGCTGTGCCCTAGGGGCCTGCAGAAGAGGAGATGAATGTGTAATGTGAATTCTGCCTTCAATTTATGGCTTAATTTTAAAATAACTGGAAATAAAACATGAAGAGGAATATCACCCACAGAGAGTAGTCTGAACTCTGCTTTCTATCACTTTCCTACAGCTTCCATTTATCTCTGTCAGCACAGAGAGCTTATGCCTGTTTGATGAGTTACACATCGGGCCAGGTTTGTTCCCAAGACTGGGCTTGCCCACCATCCATGTTGTTTCAAGCCCATACATCTGCAGTCCTCCACAGCCAGGAGCCTGAGGTCCAAGTCCTTGCTCATGGGCTGCACATGGCTTATACTAGTACAAAGCCAGATATAGCGAGGCACAGTCTACCAGAACATAGCCCAAATATAGGGGGTTTAAAGCACATTTTGTTATACTATTTTTAACACATGCCCAGGGACTTGTTATTTAACTATCTGGGGGGAGGCAGGAGGGTGGAGAGGCAGGCCACAGGGCTTAGACAATCTATTGCCTTGAATTCGTTATGTCTCCATCATCTCCCCTGCCTGCATTACCGGCTCTCTTCAATTTTCTACTAGTGTCAGAAAACATAGATGGGCTGCTGTAGACCAACCTTTAATGTTTTTGTCTCCGTTTCCTCCAGGAGGTTGAAGAGGATAATGTTTTTTATCGCTAATGTTCACGTGATCGCAACTCCATAGTTGCTGCCCTCAGTCATGCTGGGGAAGGGGGAAATTAGAGGCAAAACGCTGTTGAAAGAGGTTTGTGTGGTTCAGCTTCTCAGCAGCATGTGTTCCTTGTTACTCAGGACTGTCACAGGGGAGGGAAGACAATACAATGTAAGAGCTAACTGAAGCTGCTGGTTTTGGATGGAAAGTTAGCATCATGCATTTGTCTCTACTCACACTAGCTTCATGAGTTTCCTAAAGTAGAATTCACTCCATCAGCAAAACAGAACATGTGTTAATTTACATCCTTAGGAAGGAAAGCAGTGAATCATTTCTAATGGTTCAGGTGCTCTACTCATAGCACCTAATTAATTCTGACTGGAAAGTTACAAAAAAATTATCTGAGACAATTTCAAGTATTTATTTCAGCTTTATTATTAAATAAGTCATAATGAATGAGGAATTCACCTTGCGGTTAAACCACTGGCCTAGGACTGAAGTTTAGTCCCTGACTTGGCTCCCGGCAAAACCACACCATTTCGCTGGCCCTTGCCGCAAGTTACCTCCACTAAACTTTTCAGCAAACCACACACGTGACCTTGGGAGATGCTCAGCTCTCTGCATGCACTGCTGACACCAAAGGGCCAACCCCTGAAAGCGGGGACACGGAAGAGAGGACCCATCTCTGGGGTTTCTTGCTCTTCTCGAGGAAAACCCAGCTCAGACTACAGACTAGGTCTCAGCGGGGCCATGCACCTGAGGCGGGGGAAGCCAACTGCCCTTCAGACCGGCGATGCTGGAGCCGACCACAGCCGGCCACAGCCCCACCACCAGCCCCACCACCAGCCCCGTCTGTCCCGAGCACGGCAGAGCCAGAACCGCGCTGGGAAGACGGTGTCAGGCCCGCAGGGAGCATCACTGCCCAGTGCCACCAGCTCCCAGCGGGGAGTGGGGGGAACACCGTTGCCACGGTGTTAACACCGTGTTAACGAGTCCGAGTAACAAAAGCTGCTTATATCTAAACAAAAGTTTTCTGATAACGCAAAATTAAACTGACAGGAAGCAACACACATGCTAGAATGCAGCCTAACAGACATTTTAGGATTTGTTTTATGTAAATTTGAACAGGCACCATCCTCTGTGACCGGTTCGATAAGGAACACAGCTCTCATTCCAGCACAGCAACCCTGTGTATGTTTTCTCAACTTTTATTTTCTGCTACATTGACCTCAGCTACAAATTTCCCAGCAAAAACACAATAGATGGTTTATGTCACATTACAGGAAATCACGAAAGCCTCTGAAGTGACCCTGATTTTTCAGGCGCTTTGCTGATTTTCTATCAGTTCTTTTTTTCCCTTCTCACGCCTGCTATATAGTTAATATTGGAGTTTTGTAACAGGAAAATGCCATTTTTAAGCCACAATGAGGCTTTCTTGCTATGTCATTTATTTTCTCTAAATTACTACAACAGAGGCTTTTTTTTTTTTTTTTTGCTTTCTCTTCTATGACTGTAATTTCACTAGTTTACATAGTCATATACACAGATACACAACAGGAGCACAAGAAGAGATGGAGATTCACAGTAATCCAGTTCTCAGCATTATTTCAGAGAGAGCTGCCCTCCTTTCCTCGCTTTCTCAGACACCAATCCTGAAATTTTCTGCAAATTGCTGTGGGTCAGTTTAATAGCACGACTGAAGTGAAATCCATGAACCACTGATGTCTGCACACTTCCCAGTAATGCTGGTCTCTGATCAGTTGTTCTTTGCTAGCTGGAAAATGAAAGAGCACGTCTTGCATTAGAATCAGAAGGAAGAAACACAGAAGACAAGTCTTAGCAAAGTCACTGTCCTCAATCAGAAAGAAAAAAACCTTTTCTGCCATTCCAATTATTTAGTTGATCCCAGTGAGCTTTTCCTGGAACAGATATCTGTGTCACCATTACTCAATAAATACGAAGCTATTAAGATATTTTCTAAACAAAACTCTTAATGAAAGCACAACTTGGAATAAATGCCCATCGGCAGCACAGCTCTGCCAGAGCTCCCTCACCAGGACATTTGCCACCGTCCTGAGTGTGTTTCCCCATAGACCCGGGTGCAGCGACGGCTCCAGATAACCACTCCTGCGCATGGTGGCCCCCACATGCACCGGTTCCTTCCACACAGAAGGAAAATGTTTGATCTTTCTTGACAGACCAAAAGCCCAAACTTGAAATGACTCCGCAGCTCTTCATTGAGCATAAATTCAAGTAATAGCAAAAAGAAGTACATCACTTAGAAAGTGGCACAGGTCATTTTTTGCTTCAGCTGCACCAAGATCTCATTTAGTGGAAAAATGAAAAATGTACCCTCCCAAAGCTCTCTCAGCCTTTCTCTGAGTTTCCCGTGGTCTCATTTTGTTGCGGCAACAATCAGGCTTATTTTTTCACAGGGACATTTCTTAGGCCTGTGTTCTCCTTTTTACCATGTCACATTTTCATTGAGGAGTAACACAGATACCCTAGGACCACAGCTGACACGCCAAAGATGCTTTTTCCCCAGAGCTCTAACCTTGTAGATACTCTGATTTCACAGCTCAAGTCTTGAGGAGCATGCAATATTTAAGCAAACAGAAACACAGACTTCACGAGCTTCTAAAAAAAAAAAAAAATTAACTAGCTTAATACACGTTTAGAACTAAAAGAAACAATAAATGTTTATATATTATTTTCTGTCTTGATTTTCTCACCACTTCTGCAGGTTTTGCAGGGTTTAAATAAGAGCCCTTTCAAAGCCTGTTCAAGAACCCCATATCCTCCTGTGTATGGCTTCTTTTTTAAATCTTGAAGTCTCTAGCTTTGGGTCTATTCTTTCTGAGACCTTAGTTTCTCTCTCCTTCAGCTGTGCCTGCAGACTCCAACTTTGCTCTAATTAATAGTTGTTTATTTTCACCATTCCCTTGAACAATCCTAACCAGTTTCACCAGGTGTCTTTTCTTCTGCAATTTGTTTTTTAGTTACCTGCCCCCTGTCTTTACAGCGGGGCAGTTGCCATCTATGTGTGCAGTAGTGCTCCACTTGAATATATCAACATCCACTTTCAACAGAGCTCACACTGACCCTGGCAGGGTCTCGTAACGTCTATTTTCACAACTCGGGGAGACACAATATGTTTTCACACATAATAGAGTTCACATTCTGACACCAAGACACCTCTTGGCCAACCCAAATACCACAGCACTAGGCTGACAAACCAGGGGTGGATTTCCAGTATGTCAAGACCACAAGCAGATCCACACTCACGTAAGCTCATGTCCGAAGTACGCTTCTGTATGCACAGGTGAGACAGGACCACCGATGTGGCAGGATACATGTTCTCCTGGAGCGCTCCTTTGAGCCAGGGCTCCTGCCAGGGTGCACAGCCTGGGTAGGGGTGCCCTGCCACCACTGCAGCCCAGGGCACCCAGCACCACCAGCAGCCAAGAGGGTCCCACCAGGCATGTCTTGGGGAGGCGCTCGGTGGCGGAATCGGAGGCCGGCACCTGGGACAACACAAGGCTTGTGCATGCTGTCACCACACCAGGAGAGCCACTGGTGGGTGGCAGCCTGTCCCAGCATGCCACGTATTCCCACACTTAAAAAGCATTGAGGATCCATGCGTGCATCCCCTGGTCTTTGCAACGCTGTCATTTAACTCAAACCTCTATTTTCTGTGTTTCTCCCAGTTTAGGTCCCAGAAAGCTCTCCTCTGCACCTCTCTAGCTTTTTTCTCTTTCCTTCTCTGCACGGCTCTGACCCAGCGGGTGGGTTCTCACCCTGTGCCTGCTCCCACAGCGCTGGGTCTCCCGACTCGGTCCCCCAGCCAGCCACCCAGCCCTGCCTCTCGTTTGCATCCTCTCCCTTCTGCTGTTTGCCAACATCTCCATCTGCCGGACACAGTGCACATAGCATGTCACTAAACATTTTTATAATTATTTTTTTCCTGCCTACAAACATTATCGACATTTTCTGGCTGATCCATGGGCTTCAGGGAACTTGAGGCTGCGAACTGAGGGCTTTTTGACAGGAGGCAGGACCCACAGATTAAACGTTTAAGGCCTCTTCACAAAGCAGCTGAAATAGCAGAGCAGGCATGTCTCTTAATAGGTTTATGCTTGCCGTGCAGAGGTCCTGACCAGCACTGGGAAAATTTGTAAATCTGCAAATAATAATAAAAAAAAAACCCTTCACTTCCTGACCAGTGAAATTCTGAAATTTTCATTTGCCAGCAGCCATACTCCTCTGTGCTCCCATCCCTCCATCTCTTCCCAGTTAAAGTCTACCTAAGCTCGTTACTGCAGAGAAATCCATCATGCAGCCGGCCATTGCCAAGACCCATCCTGCACATGATGCTAGCAGAAGCAGACTTGAAATAGGCAAGGCCAGTATTTACAGTCCTCCTTCTTCTCACCTCTCCAGTCTCTCCTCTCTGACACAGTTGATCTGTACTCCTTCCTTGCACCTCCACTCCACCCCCCTTCGCATCAGTTGGTTTCTGATTTCTTTGTCCTGCCTCAGTGCTGAACTAAGGACCAAAATCATGTGCTGGGATGTCCCAAAACCAGGGAATTTGATAAATTGCTGGAAGAATGCTGCTAGCTCACAAAATGGACATTTCCGACCTTCTGCCTCAATTTTCCCATTAGTTTCAACTGGACATTTTAGTCCTCTGTGCTCTTGTGTAGCATCTCTGTAAACTGTGACACACTTTGTGTGTCATCTAGGATGTTGTTCCACTTTACCTGTAAGTGAAGCGACCCCTGTGCAGAGACCCGACTGGTACACTGGAGGTGGGCTGAAACCAGCTGGGTGTCTGGCACTTCACTGATAAATACTAAAACTCACCCTTGTGGAGGACTTCCCAGCTTCGTGACCATCACAGGAAAATTCTGAGCAACCTAGTGCATGCACGAAGAAACACCCATATAATGGCTTCGCAAGCAAGATCAGGCTGGAGTAGAAGCATGGTGACGTTGACACCTTGTCCAAAAAGTGGGGGCATGAAGGGATGGAAGCTGACTGTCAACATTGGCACAGGTGGGAGCACCAAGAACTGACTGACTATTCAAGGTAATGAAAGCGCTTAGGCAACTCACAAGGCACATGTGCCAAGGCTTCTGGTTCATCCACCAAATCAGCAGGCTGCTAGGAGTGGACTCTATTTCAGTTGATAGGTCTTAAACAAAATATCTGATCCCAGCAATCTGCATAATTAGAAATACATCTAGGAAACTAAGACCACACCAGCCTCCTGAAGTGCAAGGGAAAAAAAAGAAGAGATACTCAGTGAAGGATGTGCAGCAATGGTCCTGACAAAAATTAAGACTGAATGTATTTTTGGTGAAAGCACTTACAGGCTTCAAGCAGTCAGCAGGGAAATCTGCTCCTGCTGTTTGGTCCTGGCAGTGGTCAGGACAATAAGGCTTTGCACATAATAATACAAAATAGATAGGCTTGCACAAAAAAAAAAAAAATGCAGTTCCACATATCACCTCTCATTCTAATGGAAACAAGTTGCAAGACTTTACATATATTTGTCAGGCATGATTTGCCCTTAGTGAAGGTATGCTGGTGATAGTTATCACNAGGGTGCACAGCCTGGGTAGGGGTGCCCTGCCACCACTGCAGCCCAGGGCACCCAGCACCACCAGCAGCCAAGAGGGTCCCACCAGGCATGTCTTGGGGAGGCGCTCGGTGGCGGAATCGGAGGCCGGCACCTGGGACAACACAAGGCTTGTGCATGCTGTCACCACACCAGGAGAGCCACTGGTGGGTGGCAGCCTGTCCCAGCATGCCACGTATTCCCACACTTAAAAAGCATTGAGGATCCATGCGTGCATCCCCTGGTCTTTGCAACGCTGTCATTTAACTCAAACCTCTATTTTCTGTGTTTCTCCCAGTTTAGGTCCCAGAAAGCTCTCCTCTGCACCTCTCTAGCTTTTTTCTCTTTCCTTCTCTGCACGGCTCTGACCCAGCGGGTGGGTTCTCACCCTGTGCCTGCTCCCACAGCGCTGGGTCTCCCGACTCGGTCCCCCAGCCAGCCACCCAGCCCTGCCTCTCGTTTGCATCCTCTCCCTTCTGCTGTTTGCCAACATCTCCATCTGCCGGACACAGTGCACATAGCATGTCACTAAACATTTTTATAATTATTTTTTTCCTGCCTATAAACATTATCGACATTTTCTGGCTGATCCATGGGCTTCAGGGAACTTGAGGCTGCGAACTGAGGGCTTTTTGACAGGAGGCAGGACCCACAGATTAAACGTTTAAGGCCTCTTCACAAAGCAGCTGAAATAGCAGAGCAGGCATGTCTCTTAATAGGTTTATGCTTGCCGTGCAGAGGTCCTGACCAGCACTGGGAAAATTTGTAAATCTGCAAATAATAATAAAAAAAAAACCCTTCACTTCCTGACCAGTGAAATTCTGAAATTTTCATTTGCCAGCAGCCATACTCCTCTGTGCTCCCATCCCTCCATCTCTTCCCAGTTAAAGTCTACCTAAGCTCGTTACTGCAGAGAAATCCATCATGCAGCCGGCCATTGCCAAGACCCATCCTGCACATGATGCTAGCAGAAGCAGACTTGAAATAGGCAAGGCCAGTATTTACAGTCCTCCTTCTTCTCACCTCTCCAGTCTCTCCTCTCTGACACAGTTGATCTGTACTCCTTCCTTGCACCTCCACTCCACCCCCCTTCGCATCAGTTGGTTTCTGATTTCTTTGTCCTGCCTCAGTGCTGAACTAAGGACCAAAATCATGTGCTGGGATGTCCCAAAACCAGGGAATTTGATAAATTGCTGGAAGAATGCTGCTAGCTCACAAAATGGACATTTCCGACCTTCTGCCTCAATTTTCCCATTAGTTTCAACTGGACATTTTAGTCCTCTGTGCTCTTGTGTAGCATCTCTGTAAACTGTGACACACTTTGTGTGTCATCTAGGATGTTGTTCCACTTTACCTGTAAGTGAAGCGACCCCTGTGCAGAGACCCGACTGGTACACTGGAGGTGGGCTGAAACCAGCTGGGTGTCTGGCACTTCACTGATAAATACTAAAACTCACCCTTGTGGAGGACTTCCCAGCTTCGTGACCATCACAGGAAAATTCTGAGCAACCTAGTGCATGCACGAAGAAACACCCATATAATGGCTTCGCAAGCAAGATCAGGCTGGAGTAGAAGCATGGTGACGTTGACACCTTGTCCAAAAAGTGGGGGCATGAAGGGATGGAAGCTGACTGTCAACATTGGCACAGGTGGGAGCACCAAGAACTGACTGACTATTCAAGGTAATGAAAGCGCTTAGGCAACTCACAAGGCACATGTGCCAAGGCTTCTGGTTCATCCACCAAATCAGCAGGCTGCTAGGAGTGGACTCTATTTCAGTTGATAGGTCTTAAACAAAATATCTGATCCCAGCAATCTGCATAATTAGAAATACATCTAGGAAACTAAGACCACACCAGCCTCCTGAAGTGCAAGGGAAAAAAAAGAAGAGATACTCAGTGAAGGATGTGCAGCAATGGTCCTGACAAAAATTAAGACTGAATGTATTTTTGGTGAAAGCACTTACAGGCTTCAAGCAGTCAGCAGGGAAATCTGCTCCTGCTGTTTGGTCCTGGCAGTGGTCAGGACAATAAGGCTTTGCACATAATAATACAAAATAGATAGGCTTGCACAAAAAAAAAAAAAAATGCAGTTCCACATATCACCTCTCCTTCTAATGGAAACAAGTTGCAAGACTTTACATATATTTGTCAGGCATGATTTGCCCTTAGTGAAGGTATGCTGGTGATAGTTATCACTAAGGGTAAATCATGCCTGACAAATTTGGTGGCCTTCTAAGATGGGGTTACAACATCGGTGGATAAGGGAAGAGCGACTGACATCATCTACCAGGACTTGTGCAAAGCATTTGACACTGTCCTGCATAACATCCTTGTCCCTAAACTGGAGAGACTAGGATTTGATGGATGGACCGCTCAGTGGATAAGGAATTGGCTGGACAGTTGTACTCAAAGAGCTGTGGTCAATGGCTCAATGTCCAAGTGGAGATCAGTGACAAGTGGCGTT
>VXBL01000342.1:36183-56212 GCA_013400195.1 Aramus guarauna | reverse complement strand
CTGAGGCGCGGGGCCGCCGGGGAGGGACTGGCGGCGGGGCCTGGGCCCGGGCGGCGGCGGCGTGTGCGTGGTCAGAGGTGCAACCTGCTCTGTCTCCTTTTGCAGGCTGACCCGGTACATTGTGCTGCTGTGCTTCGCCAAGTTTTTGAAAGCCGTGGGGCTGTTTGAGTCTTATGACCTTCTGAAAGCAGTCCACCTCGTGCAGTTTATCTTTATAGTGCAGCTGGGGTGAGTGTGCAGGGGGTGAAGCATTGCCTGCCGCTATGATAGCATGCCCTGTCTACAGTGTTCTTTGTCAGCGTCAAGCTTATACGCTGCATTATGTTGTAGGTTAATCGAGGAGGAGAAGACATAGCAGTGGATCCAGGAAATACTCTGTTTGTAGCAGTGTTTTTCCTTCCTATCTCTGATCACTATAATTTCAGAATCATAGAATATTTCAAGTTGAAAGGGACCCATAACGATCATCAAGTCCAACTCCCTGCTCCTCGCAGGACTACCTAAAGCTAATCCATATGACTAATAGCGTTGTCCAGATGCTCCTTGAACTCTGACAGGCTTGGTGCCATGACCACTTGCCTGGGGAGTCTGTTCCAGTGATCAGCCACCTTCTCAGTGAAGAACCTTTTCTGATGTCCAATCTGAACTTCCCCTGACACAGCTTCATTCCATCTCCTCGTGTCCTGTCACTGGTCACCAGAAAGAGGAGATCAGCACCTCTCCCTCCTCTGCCCCCCTTGAGGAAGTTGTAGGCTGTGATGTGGTCACCCCTCAGCCTTCTCCAAGCTGAGCAAATCAAGTGACCTCAGCCGCTCCTCCTAAGTCTTGCCCTCGAGACCTTTCACTGTCTTGGTTGCCCTCCTCTGGACACAGTAATAGTTTGATGTCCTTCTTATATTGGGACAATAATCTCCCTTGCCTGGCTGGCTACACTGTGCTTGATGCACCCAGGACGTAGTTGGGCCTTGTAGCTGCCAGGGCACACTGTTGACTTATATTGAGCTTGCCATCAATCCAAACCCCCAGATCACTTTCTGTGGGGCTGGTCTCCAGCCTCTCATACCACAATTTGTACATATTGCATATTACGTCACCCCAGTTGGGGAATCCGGCACTTGCTGTTGTTAAATTTCATACAGTTGGCGATGGCTCAGCTCTCTACCCAGATTGTAAGGCCTCTCTACCCTCGAGAAACTTCAATGATTTTGCTACTTCAAAATTGGTCATACTGTGACAGCACTATCATAGGAAACTCAGGCATGTGCAAATTTTCTTAAGAAGGGTGTGGACAATGAGCTTTCTTCCTTATTATTTGTATTCCTGTACTTCTTGTGAGCTTCAGCTGCTATTTGTCCCTGATTGAGAGCTGAAGTATAGAAACTAATAGCAGATATACAGAAACAACCTTTGCAGACACATCCCACTTCACGTTTGCCTGAGACGATGTGGAAGAGCATTTCTGTAACCAACAGAATGGCAGAGTTGGAGCATTTGGAACTTCATGTTTTCCTTTTATTTCAAAGTTGTTTATATTTCTGAGCGTCTCACTTACATGTTCCCAAGCACCATAGTCTTTTTCCCCGTCACTTACTCTTGATCCCAGCTGAGGAAGACGCATGCTATTTCTTAACTTTTCTAACAAGACACTGTATTTGGCATTCCATATGTGAATAAGCCTTTGGGTGTGTGTGTCTTGTTAATAAAAAAAGATAGCATTATTTCTTCTCAAAACTTCTGAGATCAGTTATTTTCATTTTTGTAAATCACAGGGAGACTTCTCATAAGCCATTCTCTGAAGAACCTGCATATAAAGTTGACCAGAACTGAAGTTCACTTGTCATCACTTTTGTACTGGTATCTGACACGTGTAATGCAGCAGGGAAATTAAAAGCAGTGAGTGTGGTCAGTGTGGCCTTTTAGTGAAAAATGTAGGGGAAGCTGTTTTGTAAACTGAGCCTGATATGAGACACCTAGTTCTTTAGAGCTGGTTTGAATAAAAAGCTGACTGCTAATACACTAATAGAGAAAACTTTCTCCTTTTAACAGGTCTGCTTTTTTTATGGTTTTGTTTCAAAAGCCATTTTCTTCTGGAAAAGTGGTAACCAAGCGTCAGGTGAGTTGACATATGTAATAGTGATTCACATCTTTGCAGATGTTCTTGACAACATACTCTTTCTTGCCAAAATGAGAGTAGAACAAAGGTTACTGCACTTGGAAGATACGATAACAACTTCCAGAAGTGTGTCACTAACTTTGTGTCTAGTGGACTGTAAAAAACAATTGGCATTTTTAGCTTTTGTCAGCTCCTTTTGAGAGTATTGAGAAAACATTGGTCCTTGGCTCCATACAAGCATATATTTTCAGGATTGGATTTTCAAAAAGAGCTTAGTCTACTAAGCTGACTTCGACAGTTGAGAAGGGCAATTTCTGGACTGCCAGAATGTCACAGTGCTCCAGTCATGTCCCCCACGACAAAAGAGTGTTTCCTGCATGGTGCATTGTGATGAGGGGCTTGTCTACCTGCTCTTCAGACCTGTGCGCGAGTTCCCAGTATCCCGAGAAGTCAGAGTAGGGTAAGGTTGTAACCTGCAGTTTTGTAAGACATTTTCTTCACCTGCTCCATATTCATCTTGATTTTATGTAATGGCGTGCACAAAAATGATCTGTGGACAGTGTTACCCGTGTATGTGGCAAGTTGAGAGAGTCTGAAGGATAGCCTTAGAAGTCTTCCAAATGTCAACGGCTTTCATGGTTAGACACGTATGGCAGAATTTTGAAGTCTGAACAGGAATTTGTTGCATCTTTGATTTGTGTTCAGAAGAATCTGTGCATGACTTCATTGTTGCTAAAAATTTAAAAATTCTGGATTTTGAAGATGTGATGTTTGTCATAGGCACTTTGTCTCATTTAATGTATTTCCAAAATGAATTACTTTTCTTCAAAAACTTACATTTAAAGTGACTAATGTATTGAATAGCTGAATTATAACCTGCTTCCTAAAGGAAGAATTTAACACATGCATAAATATCTGTAGACTTAAGGTCTTAGTCTCTTTATCTACTTCTATATCTGTTTATCAGATATATACAATAGATTATAAAATAAACAGCATCTTTGACAGGTAAATGGACTTTTTTCAGCCTTTTTGTTAAAGAGATCTCAGATTATACTATAGAATCTAGTACTGTGTAGAAAAGAAGTAAGTAATTCTGGTTCATAATACGTCTAAACAAACCTTAGTTGCCTGGCAAAGTAGATAGGCAGGTAATCATACTCTCAGTTTCCTAGGGCGTATGTTTTCCCCTCTATTTCTACAGCTACTGTGATAAAAGAATGCTAATAATGGGGTGTTTAGTTTGAAACTGTGGAGGAAATGATAATGAAATACCTTTCTTTTGTAGTGGATCAAAATTTTTAAACATGCTGTTGTGGGATGTATCATTTCGCTCTTGTGGTTTTTTGGCCTCACTCTTTGTGGACCACTGAGGTAAATACATATTTACTGTAAAGAATATTTTCTCTTTAAGCTTATTTTTGTAATCTTTCCCTGTATTGCTCCTTTGGGTTTTTTGTTTTCTGTCCGTCAACCTATGATGCCAACCTCTTGCTTTATTTTTTGAAATTTTAAATGAGCCTTTATGCTTTTTCCTATGACCTCTGCTGTGCTTGGGAAAAACTACATGTAATTTTCTGTAGAACTTGTAATTTTCTTCATTCACTCTTTGACAAGATGCTGGTGAAATTCTTGACAATGCTTGAACTATTGATGTGAGCGATACAAGATCACTGACCCTTGTGCTGACTGTGGTTTTCATCACTTCTATAGTCTTATTAATGTAACCCCAATTGTTTATTTAACTGTTTGAAGTCCATGGCTAGTGATAGCAGCTTGTATTCCTGTGCCAGGTGACTAGAATCGATTTCTGCAATTGTTGTAGGCCGCTGCTTCATCTGGTCATATATCTGTGCTGTGCTGGAATTGGGTAGCATTAGTGCATATACTCAAATTAAAGTCACTTGTGCTGTTTGTTAGCAGTACTGAATAACTATAAAAGAGTAACATTAGACTTCTGAAAATAAAGGTTAATGTATTCGAAAGCATCTTTCATTAGAGAGAGGAACATAAAACCTTAAATGCTGCATTTTATGAAGCTGAAGTTTTGTCCTCTGCACAGGAAAAGGCATACCTGATAATAATAGGATTTCTTTCAGAAATACTGTAGTGCCTTTCTGGATGCTAGCAGTCTTCCCAAACAGAACCAGTAACATGGGCCCTAGCAGCTTGCATTGCTGTGCAGAGAATGGCAGAAGCATTTGGTAAACTTGACAGCATTTGTTGCTTTTGTGTTCTGCTCTGGAAAGCTGTCTGGAAAGTGAGTCAGCTTTTGCTATCTGAAGGAGACAGTGTGCAAGTTAGAATTTCGTATTTTCAGCGATTAAGAGTTTCTGAGGTTGCATAAACTACTAGACCATCAACACTGCAATAAACAGGATGTAATACAACAGAACAGGACCTCTTTTCTGGGAGCCAGAGACTTTGGTTTAGAGGAGGTATTGTAATGAGAATTATAATTCCATCTTGAGAAAGTCAGTATTTTCTTGTGTTACTATAAGAAAGTACAGTTTAAAGTAATCTATAAATGATTGATTTCAATCTGTTCCTTGAGTTAGGAAGTTCTTTGTTTTGTAATATGTCTAGGTGGCTGCAGCTAGATCTGTTGTTGGTGACAGCAAATAGATTTGCATTTATCCTTTTGAGTTATTTAAACTTGCTGTTGAAATCAGAGGATAAATCTTTGACTGCTGTGTCATTGAATTTTAGCTGACATAATATGCATAAAACCTGTGAGATAAACTCATTGTAAGTGGACATAATTGTTTATTTCACTTTTTTTGTAGGACATTGTTGCTCTTTGAGCACAGTGATGTGGTTGTGGTGTCACTCCTTAGTGTCTTGTTCACAAACTCAGGTGGAGGACCAGCAAAGGTATTTAAAATTTTTTTTTATTTTACCATAAATAAAAAATACTGAATGCTATAAATTCAAGTACTTCTTTACCCAGAACAAACAGTGTTCTGGACCTATGTTAATAGCAACTGTGCTCTTTTTTTTTTTTTTTTTTTTTTTTTTTTTCCATTAGTGGTGAAAAGATTTACTACTCAAAAAATGTCACATTAAGAGAGAGACAGTGGGTGAAACCACCAGAGATCCATAGCAGATATCTGAGAAGTTTTTCTGTTTGTAGACGGAAAGGAACCTTGAGAATTATTTTTGCACCTCAGCATTCTTTGTAATGGGATTGTGGGTTCAAACTGACAAAAGGACATACGTGTGTGTAGTGGTCCTGGCCTTTAAGCACGGAAGTCCAGCAGTACAGTCCAGATCCTTGCCTAGCCTCGTCAGTGTCTGTATCTTTTCACATACTTAATTTTCTTCTGCCAAAAAGTTCTCTTAAGTACTTTAATGTCTGCATGAGCCTGTATGTGCTGAATACTTGGGCCCAGTCTTTCACGTAATCAGAGATCTATACTTGGAACATCCTTTTTCTGAGTCCCACTGTGTAAGATTTTCTCAAACTGTGCCTAATCAGCCCTAAACGGAATGAGCTTATCCCAGCACCTAGCAGACTTAGCCACTTACCCTCAACCAGTGGTAGCTGGAGGAACATAACTTAGGGTGTTGCATACCTGAGGCTAGAGTACTTGCTGTGTAAGAGAAAGTCTGGCTTGGGTGCCACCTTGGGCTGTGAGTTTTGAAATCTCTTGTCTCGTAACTGCTGCTGGAGTCCCCTAGTCACTTTTAGGCTGACCTTAGAGTATCATCTGCTCTGAAACTCTGCCCCCACCCCCCTCAAATTGAGATTCTTAGGGCATCCAGCATGAAGGTCTTATCTAGAAGACAAATTGTTTTTCTTCAGCCGTCCACCCAAAGGCTAAACGTAGAGCTTCAGAGAGATTCTTTGTCAGTCTGTATCTTGGTGGGCCAAGCTTGGCAGTTACGCTGCATGTCTAAGGTAGCTGCAACAAGGGAGCGGTAACCCTGTCCTCTCAATGTTTCAGCTTTATGAAGTGAACTGTGGCAAAAGAGAAGTCAGCTGACTTTCTGAAACAAGAATGTGATAGCTGTATTTAGCTTAAGAGAATGAATTGTAATGGTATTTTTTAGCTGTAGAGCTCAGGGTTTTGCCAAGATGATGAATACCAAAATTGCAGTGGTTTAAGTTAGGGTGGTGAAAGCTCTGGAAGCTGGGATTTCAATTACGTTGGTCCCTTCCTCATGAAAACACCATGGAGCTCTGCTTTCTCAGAGCCTTTGCACAGTGCTCTAGCCTTTACCTCCCGTGAGACAAAATAATACAATTTGTCTGCTAGGTATTGTTTATAGCTTATTGATGCTACAAAATATTAAATCATCAGACTTTAGTCTGACAGGCAGAAACACATCATGAACAAGGAAGCAATCACCCTTGAAGTTCATAAGATACAGGCTTCTGGCTTGTTACAGTGGTGATTTGCCCTGAGTTACCTGGTAAATCTGAAAATTTGAATATCTATTCAATTACATTGTCAAGGTCACTTTTAAAAAAAAGGGGGTTTCCTCATGTTTTTCTTACTGAATTAAAATATGCTTACATTGATCAGGATGAGGGGAAGGGAGGGACTGATTTCCTGGATTTTTTTAACAGTAATCTGTTATAGAATATTATAAAAATATTTTGATCTTTTTGTTCTGGTTTTTTACAGACAAGAGGTGCTGCATTTTTCATCATAGCTGTCATCTGCTTACTACTTTTTGATAATGATGACCTCATGGCTAAAATAGCAGAACATCGTATCCTTTCTTGCTATGTGTAAGAGCAAGTGCCCATTATTATTGGAGCAGAGAGAATGTGAAGTTGAATTAAATATGCTTGCATTTTTTAATAGGAATCTTACCTTTCAAGAATATTATAGCATGAGCTTTTACTTCTGCATCTGAATACTGATATTTACAGCCAAATGTTGCTTACTTTGTTGATAACTTAAAACACAGCTATAGATTTTAAGTTGTAAAGGCTCCTTGCCCATTTGCACATATTAGACTACTTAGAATTGCTACAAGCTGTTTTGATCAGCTTTTTTTTTTTTGTAGAAATTCCAGACATAATGCAATAGTGCAGTAGATGGTTGACAGCCTGTCTGGCAGTCTGGTATATGCAGAAAGATTGTTTTGTGCTTTTGCAAATGTGGTAATCTCAGTTCATCTGCTAAGCTGAAAAGTGATGTGAAATAGCCTGCAGTAGCTGCAACAACAGTGGACTATAAACTGCATATGGAAGCTAGCTAACTTGCTTTCAAAGCCACTGAGTTAACTGGAAGCGATTCTTAAGTAAGTTGTCAAGAGGTCTTCTCATCATAGTGAACTGACAAAAAGTGGTACATGTAAGGATGGGCAGTAAAAACAAACAAGGTGAAAATAAACTTTCTCCAAAAAGGATGAAAATATGGAATTACAGATGCAAAGGGTAGTATATTCAGGAATAGTATTGATTAATCCACTGAGTTTTCAATGAGTAAATTAATTGTTAAAGTGCCCTCTAGTAGTTTTCCCAAAAGCTATTATTATTTTAAACTTTGCTGGATTGTTCTTCTCAATTACTTTTTGTTTTCTAAAGTTCAAATATCTAGAAACTGGAAAGATAGAGATGATATTTACATACCTCACTGGTTTAGTGAAAATCAATCTAATTTTTTATGCTGTTGAGTGTATTTTTTGAAGTCTGGTTGCCAAAATTACCATAAATCCTGTATCATGACTACTGTGCAGTATTTAACAGTGACTATGTTCTCATGTTTTAATATACTCCTTTTCTTTTCTTTTCTTTTCTCTTTTCTTTTCTTTTCTTTTCTTTTCTTTTCTTTTCTTTTCTTTTCTTTTCTTTTCTTTTCTTTTCTTTTCTTTTCTTTTCTTTTCTTTTCTTTTCTTTTCTTTTCTTTTCTTTTCTTTTCTTTTCTTTTCTTTTCTTTTCTTTTCTTTTCTTTTCTTTTCTTTTCTTTTCTTTTCTTTTCTTTTCTTTTCTTTTCTTTTCTTTTCTTTTCTTTTCTTTTCTTTTCTTTTCTTTTCTTTTCTTTTCTTTTCTTTTCTTTTCTTTTCTTTTCTTTTCTTTTCTTTTCTTTTCTTTTCTTTTCTTTTCTTTTNTCTTTTCTTCTCTTTTCTCTTTTCTTTTTTTTCAAATATTTTAACTATTTATTTTCTGTGGAAATATTTTCATCTTTCCTAAATGTTAAGAATGTGAACTTCACTTACTTCTGCTTCCTGTGGTCTTCTGCTACATCTACCTGTTCTTTGTTGTTTGGGTTTTTTTTAAACTATCAAATGAAACTCTTCCTTAATTTTTTTTTTTTACTTAGCTGAGGGGCATCATGACAGTGCTCTTACCCATGTTCTGTATACAATCATTGCTTTCCTGGGTGTTGCAGATCACAAGGTAAAGAACTTGTGTTTTAGTAGGTTAATATTTAAGTTTTGTAGGTAAGAATTTCACCAGCTCAGAGCTAATGCAAGCCTAAATCAAACCCAAAAAGTTCAACATCACCACCTGTCCTGGTTTCAGCTTTCATAGAGAGTTAATTTCAACCTGTGTAGCTGACAAGGACTTTGCTGTAACACATAACCTAAAAGAATCTCATGAAAATTACCATAAAGAACTCCATGCCATCAGTGTTCTGGATGTTCATGATGCTTTGCATGCAGTATGTTTCTTGCTCACTTTTGGGTCTGTGTTTTGTTGCTGCTTCTTTATCTTTCCCCAGTCTTTCCTTTATATTAGACACTTGTATTTGAAGACACAGATTCTGATACTTCTCAGTACTATAGTCCCATTATAATTGATGGCAGCAATAACTGAGTATCAAATTCATACTGTATGGGATTTACCTGGCTGATTGAATTGTTCTGTTAGCTTAGTCTTGTTGCTAAAGCAGCTGCACTGAGGACTAAAACAGGAAAAGAAAATGGAGCATCTGAGAAAGTATTAATATAAAAATAAACCAAATGTTAGACTGGTTAACTGTGTGCAAAGCAGTTACGATCTAAGGAAGATGAGATGCTGCGTGCCCATCTTGTGATTCACTCATAGAACAATTTTGAAAGAAAATATTGGGAAGAAATATGATATGGTGTGATTAAAGGTAAGTGAATGAAAAGGTTATGAAAGGATTAGAGGCCAGGGTGACATCACTTTTGGAGTTTACGTATACTTTCAACACTTTTTTAATAATGGAAGATGGGAAACCCAGTTTCGTGTGATTTTTCTTTTTCCTCAGATGCTGTTTGCTACCAGTTCGTTGCTGTTGTATGCCATTTAACACTATTGCGAGTTTTAAACTTCAAGTCATATTAGGCTGTTGTGAATAGTGCTGAGGTATAACCATGTATGCTATATTACTGTTTTTAAGTGGAGTAACAATTAGAGGAAATATCCTGTCTTTGTCTTGATAAGTTAAGGAAAGCATATTAATCTTTGTTTAATGTGTCACTTTATTCGGAGGGAGGTATGTCTCTCAAAAAAATGCTGACGGGATCCCTCTGTGTTTCCAGGGAGGAGTACTGCTTCTGGTACTCGCATTATGCTGTAAGGTTGGTTTTCATATGGCTTCCCGAAAACTATCTGTAGATGTAGGTGGAGCCAAGCGTCTTCAAGCTTTGTCTCATCTTGTTTCCGTCTTTCTCTTGTGCCCATGGGTCGTTGTTCTCTCTCTGACAACAGAGGTAAGCTAGCAAGCATAAAAGTAAAGCATTTTTTGTGATGCTTCTGTTTGTGAAGTGCAATTTAAATCTTTCCTTTAAAATATCTTTTAGATTACCATCTTTATTTTTCTAGTAAGCTCTGAAACTTTTCCTCTAGATTTTGACGTGTATCTGCATGATACCTTAATTTCCTTTGTTGTGTGATAACTTTATTTCATCTTTGTAGCTCAGATATTATATCCTGGATTCATATACTAACATTGTACAAGTATTAATGACTGTTTAAATACAGAGCTCTTTTATTCCAGAGGTGTACTTTATTGTGATTTAAAGACATGTTCGTTATGCCTGCATGCTTAGGGAGAGTAGACAATTGCAAACATGGCATTGCATCCTCAGCAAGTTTGCTGACAACACCAAGCTGTGTGGTGTGGTCGACGTACTAGAGGGAAGGGATGCCATCCAGAGGGACCTTGACAGGCCAGGTGCAAACCACNAAGGCAGGGAGAGATAGGACAAGGGGTAATGGGTGGTATAAACTAAAAGAAGGTGGATTTAGATTAAATGTTAGGAACAAATATTTTACTGTGAGGGTGGTGAGGCACTGGAACAGGTTGCCCAGAGAAGCTGTGGATGCCCCCTCCTTGAGAGTGTTCCAGACCAGGTTGGATGGGGCTTTGGGTGACCTGGTCTAGTGGAGGGTGTCCCTGCCCATGGCAAGGGGATTGGAACGAGATGATCTTTAACATCCCTTGCAAGCCAAACCACTCTATGATTCTATGATACGGCATTGCTTTTAAGCACATGAAAATATTTAAGGTACTGTAGTGCATATTACCTATATGTGTCTTTCTGTAGCTGGAATGTTGGTTTTATATGATAAATTAAACGTATAAAAGTATTTATGTTTTGATGGACTACTGAAAACGTTTGTAATGTAAGTGAACTTGATTTAATGTTGTATATACCATCACATCTAATGGTGAACCGTCTTGTTTGACATGTGGGTTTTTTTGTTGCAGAGTAAAGTAGAGTCTTGGTCTTCTCTCATCATGCCATTCGTAACAGTCATCTTTTTTGTTGTCATCCTGGATTTCTACGTGGAGTCCATATGCTCTGTCAAGATGGAGGCTTCCACATGCGCTCGATATGGATCCTTTCTTATTTTCATTAGTGCACTGCTTTTCGGCAACTTTTGGACACATCCAATAACAGACCAGCTTCGAGCTATGAACAAACCACCACACCATGAAAGCACAGAGCACGTTCTTTCTGGAGGGGTGGTAGTGAGTGCTGTCTTCTTCATTTTATGTACGTATTCTTAATTATCTTCTAATAAATCTATTGTCCATGTGACTGGGAAGCCAATCAGAAAATTAGTGTGTGCAGAATTCTTTTGGATGAGCTTTTATGGATTCTTTTGAATGAAAAGGGCCTGTAACCTTGTGTTCTTTTACTGTCTGTCTACAAAAAAAAAAAAGCAATAGATCTGCTGTGGAAATGGTGATCTAATCTTACATACCAATGAAGTCTAATGATAAATTTCAAGATGAGGTTGACAGTCATTTTGGTATCTGCAAATTTCATGTAAACTTTGATTGCTCATAAAACACATTATAAAATAGCTGTGAAACTTAGAAACAGCAACAAAAACTTCAATACTTTCCTTGCAGCCGCCAATATCCTGTCCTCCCCCTCCAGGAAAGGGCAGAAGGGTACCCTTATTGGCTATTCCCCTGAAGGCACGCCTCTCTATAACTTCATGGGTGACGCATTACAGCAGAGCTCTCAGTCGTTACCCCGGTTTATTAAGGAGTCACTGAAACAAATACTTGAGGAGTATGATTCTAGGCAGATCTTCTATTTCTTGTGCCTAAATCTGGTAAGTGCATGTTTTTGTTTTTTTTTTTTCCTCAAACCAAATCACAGTAGTACATACACAGTCCAGTAAGAAGACTTATTCTTTAAAAGTTTCCTATGATTGATTGTTTTTAAAGTGACTCTCGAGAAAGTAGTTTCCTTAGATGGAACGTTAAAATGTAAGATTCTTTTGCTAATTTTACAGAAAGTGGCAGGTCATTTTGTCTTGTGGTCACAGTGTGGCACTGTTGCTGTGTACCAGTAAGTAAATACTTGTATGATGGTGCGTTTAAGATTGAGGTATCTTGATGTTACCAGTGGATAAGCTGAAACTAATAAGGTCTTCATAGAGGGAGATAACAAAATACCATGTGGGATTGAGTAGTGTCATTTTTGAGTAGACTGGTTTTATTTCTAGCTAGAATTTACAAAGTAAGTATAAACAGCATTGCTTTTACACTAATAATAGATCAGATCAGAGTTGTTACGTTGTTTAATGACAAAATACTTAGAAGTTTGTTGCACGATGTTAGTTTAAAATTCTAAAAAACTTTCAAAAATGTCTCTTCATAGACTTGGAATATATCACTTATTTTAGTTTCATTGGAGGAGACAGAAAATGGTCTAGAAATACTTTGAACAATGCCTTTGCAAACTATTAAGTGTCCTGTGAAAAGAGTTTCCTGCTAGCTACCAAGATGTTAAATTGCAAGTTAATTTCAAGGAAAAATTCAAACTCTCTTTCATTTTAGGCTTTCACTTTTGTGGAGCTTTTTTATGGAGTATGGACCAATAGTCTCGGTCTTATTTCTGATGGATTTCACATGCTTTTTGATTGTTCTGCATTAGTGATGGGGCTTTTTGCAGCTCTGATGACAAGATGGAAAGCAACTCGCATATTTTCCTATGGGTATGTATATTAGGTTCTTTAAGGACTATCTCAAAATTACTCTACTTGCTCATTTTCAAAATGCCCTGCTATAAAGATATGTTTGGGATGTTTTAATGGTGCGTGCTTCTATGGGTTTTTTGCTATGTCTCTTCTGTTCCTTTTGTGCTCATGCTATTCCCCTCGTATCCCTGCGAAAAAGTGTCTGTAATAGAATTTTCATTGTGCATGTCAAACAAAAATATATGTTGAAAGTCAGTGTTTATATGAGGATTTCAGTTCTGACATAATCAAAATTTGTATTGTTAAATTACATTGCAATTTAGCAGTTTGAAGCCCTAAATGTGCAGTATATATTAAAAAATATTTACCTTATTAAACCTTTATACTCTTGGTGTTTAGACAGTTGCAAACTAGCTACCTGTTAGTCAGAGATAAATAACCCAGAAATTAATGCATGATTTTGTGGGATTGAGGAAAAAAACTAAAGCAATCTTAATGCTGTATTAAATGTATTGTAACCTTATTTATTGTAACTTTGAAATTTGTTCAGAGTACTGTCAAAAATACATGTTTGCTTTCAGATATGGACGTGTGGAAATTCTCTCTGGATTTATTAATGGCCTCTTTCTGATGGTAATTGCTTTCTTTGTCTTCATGGAATCAGTGGCCAGACTAGTGGATCCTCCAGACATAGATACAAATATGCTAACTGTAAGTTTTGTCCTTCTGTTTGAATGTTATTTGGCAGTTAATTGTTCATTNACTCTTACTATATTGTTGCAGTTAATTTTTTATTTATTTTTTTAAAAAAAAAAAAAAAAAAAAAAAAAGACTGAAGTTGCATACTCAAAAGACCTAATCTGTGCCTTGACTTTTTAACATATTCTAATTTTAAAATCCAAACTACGTCTAGTTTTAAAATAGAAAAATATATCAGAGTGAATATAATTTAATTGTAACAGTTAAATAGAATTTTTTTCTAAGATATTAAAGCTCTAATCTCTTTAGATGGTGGTCTTTCTCCAGTAAAAGATACTAAGGAAATAACCTGTGCAAGACTAAATTTTGTTTCTGCTATTATGTATACCGATGTCAATTATTACAGAAAAGATTTTGCATTAGTCTCTGAGAGACCTAAAAAATCTGCCAGAATTCATTTCAAATGTAAAAGTTCATTTTCTTCAAACTATTTATTTTTTATTATGGAATTCTGCAAATGCAAGCCTTCATTTATCACTTCTCCAGCTGCACTTGTTTCCTCTTGCCCACACACACACACAAGAATTTGTGCTCTTCTGCTATCTTCAACAGCAAAGAGAAAGATTTTTATGTAGGCACAATTAGAAATGTGCATTGCTGGAAATGAGACCTGGTTGGTTTGGGTTTTTTTTAATCTACAATATTTGCTCCATTTTCACTACAGATTTTGTTTCTTAGGCATGGGAGGGATTACCCCTTCTACATGAGCAGAGTCTGCATAGCCAGGGAAAGGTCTAGTAACCCCCAAGTAGGATTTGCTTAACTCTTTTAGTAGTTGGAATTACTCTTACACTTTGCTAGTTTTTCAAGAGAGGAGTAGAAAAATAGAAAGATAAAAAGCACAACTCAATCAGTTAGGTACAATTTTAGATGAGTGTGTGTGTCCTAGATACAGTATACAATTTGGGTTTTTTTTTGCCAATTAAACCAAAGTTTGTATTCAAACAACTTCATCTCTTTTTGAAAGAAAAATCAATCACCCCTTCTTAAAACTAAATTTGCTATCTCGTCCTGAGTTGTGGATACTGGGCTTTGCATTTTGTTAGTGGTTATTGGGTGGGTTTTTTGGGAAGGTTGGGGAGAATTGGCTTTTTTTCGAGGGGGGAAGAAAATTCCTTTGAAACCAGCTTGTATACCATAAGGAATATGATGAGGAATCTACATTAAAATAATCCTTCTGTTGATGTGAATGCTTCCACAGTTTTCCATAATTAGGTGCGCAGTGTTTCTGATTGCCATGTTCTAGAAAATAAACGTGAACACCTGGGAAGATGTAATGATGTTAAAGACTTTTCTCCCTCTTGCAGCCAGTCTCTGTTGGAGGGCTGATTGTAAACCTCATCGGTATCTGTGCCTTTAGCCACGCGCACTCCCATGGGGCTTCTCGGGGAGGTTGTCATGCGCACGATCACAGCCATTCTCACCACGGGCACAGCCATGGCCATGGGCATGGCCATTCCCACAGTGACCATGGGCACAGCCATGGACATTCTCACGGGTCTTCCGGAGGCATGAATACCAACATGAGAGGCAAGTACAGACTGTTGAATCATAGATGATGTCTGTGATTTCTATCTGACTATGAGGATTTTCACTATCAGACCCCGTTCTCTGCATCATTCCTAAAATCTCCAGAAGTGATCTGATAGCAATTTAATGTAGTGTGTGTGAATTCCTCAAACTGTTTCTTCATTAATGAGTTTAACATGATGAAACATAACTTGAAATGTTTGCTTGGCTTTCTTAGATGTAGGTGATATCTAAGGACCAACAAAAAGCATTAATCTGCAGTCTTTGTTAACATTAATGAACAGTCATTGTAAACCTTATGGAAAGAGCTTAAAGTCCATGGTTCTATAAAGATATTACCATCCTTCAAGGTATCATGTGACAGCTAGGTGTGAAAAAACTGGCAGGGGGATGAGAAGGAGAAGAAAAATGCAAACCAGCAATCTAGAGTATGCTTCTACTTGTGATTCAGAAGATATGGTGGTAAAGATGAACTTTCTTTCACATTTAAAATCAGAAGCTACCGGAGAAGGGTAATACATACAAAGTTTCAGCATAGCTGCTACTTAGAATTTTTTCCCTAGTTGTTAGAATGTAGTAATATACCAGCTGCCTGGCTTATAAAAAAATCGAGAAAGCAATGAGGTTTTTTGTGTAAGCTTGTCAGAGCATAAGCTTTTTAGCCAATAGTCTCATATTTCATTGGTCATTTTACATTCTAATTCAGCTGGCTGTTCTGTTGTCTGGCATTTTTGTGGTCTGCCCGTACTCTTAAGTATTTCAGTATTCTCTCAAATCCTGACACTTAACTAGCACTAATCCTATAAATGGTTAGGTGTTATTTTTCTGTGCCCTTTGAGAGTATGCTGAGAATGCTGCCCACCATTAAAGCAGTACAAAGGATTATTGCTAGCAGATAGACAATCTTCTTATAAAATTTGAGCAGAGTTGGCATACAAAAAACAAATGATATGTTAAAATCTGTCCACAATAGCAGGCCAAGGCATTTACACTGATCTTTTTTATCCTCTGTTAAGAATCAGTGAGTACAGAGTTAAATGATTATGCTGTATAGTACAAATCCCACAAACAATTTAAAGACTATTCACATTAGGTTTAATCTATGAATGCCTGCCTAGATCATTGCACTCTAGAGTAAAAATGTTTGTGGTTTGTTGGGTTTTTTTTTACATTGATTTGTAATTAAACATCAGAAAACTAAATGTTCTGTTTAGTTTTGCATCCAATTAGGCAGATAGTTGCCTCTATCTAGGGGTGTTTTGTTATATTTAATAAACCCTACTGTTTCTGCTATTGAACATACATGTACATTTTAAACAGGACTGTTCAACTTAATCACTCAGTTTATTTTGTTTTCAGGTGTGTTTCTGCATGTGTTAGCAGACACTCTTGGCAGCGTTGGTGTTATCGTATCCACGATATTTATTCAGCAATTTGGATGGCTCATAGCTGATCCACTCTGCTCTCTTTTTATTGCTACGTTGATTTTTCTTAGTGTTATCCCACTGTTGAAAGATGCCTGTCAAGTGCTTTTGTTGAGGATACCTCCAGATCAGGAGAAAGATCTGCATGCTGCTTTAGAAAAGGTCAGAACTACAATTCTAAATGTTTTTGAATACAAGCATACAAAACTAGAACTGTTTTTTAATAATTATTAAATTTAAGTAGTTCAGTCACTTCCATTGTCTTAGACAACTTCATGTCTCAAGTTGTTTTAAATCTATTTTGCAGAGATATAACAGAATTAGGAGTTCTACTAATCAAGTTTTTTTGCATGAAAAAAAAAATTTTTTTGCTTTTATGGGTAGCTCATGGTTTCGGACAAGTATGGTAACAGTGTGGGAAAGGTACTTAGTACTAATAAAGTAATGTAGCAATTCCCAAAAGCTTGAGGCCTTTTTAAATGTGATGTGTACAGATTAGGCTACAGGATTATATCTTGAGACCGTAATTGCAGGTTTTTTTACTTGTCCATAGCATGAAAGGTGTGCTAGTTCACAGGTGGGATGGCAAGAGTAAAGCTGTTTTTTCTAAATACTTTTTCATTCTAGTCCATTCTCTTCCTGTCTGCTGCAGTACAGTATCACCTTTGACGCTGTGCTTAGTCTTCACTGTTGGCTCATTTGAAATTCCTGCCCAGAATCATAGTGCAGACCTCAGTGTGGAGAACTCCTCTCTGTCAAAGAACTAGTCACGTGGTGTTTGAGGATGCCATCGACTCGAGGCAGCAAGGAAGAGTATCCTGATGGTGTCATGTCAATTAGTAGAGCGGGAGATATGTTCTTTTCTGCTTGAGAAAGAACAAATGGAGATTGGCCGGGAGAGAGTTGTGTAATGAAAGGAAAGTGAGGTGCAGAGTGGGGTTTCATTTTTGATGAGGGAAGACAGAAAGCAATTCTGGGAAACTGAGAAAGAAGAAAGTACTTTTTGAAAACAATAAAGATAAATTCATTAAAAGATAACAGGAAAAGCATTTTTAAAAGTATGTCACAGTAAAACAATATGCTTGCTGTAGGTTGACCCCAGCCAGCTGCCAGGCATCCACACAGCCACTTGCTCATTCCCTCCTTTACCACCACTACTGCTGGTGGGACAGGGGAGAGAACAGGAAGAACAAAAGCAAGAAAAATCTGGGAGCAATACAAAAGCGGTTTAACAGGTGAAGGAGAGAAAGGAGAAAAAACCAAGCAGTGCACCACCTTCCGCAAGCAGACTGATGCCTAGATTGTTCAAGTAACAGCCACCTTGGAAGCCAAAAAACCCCTTCTTCCTCTACTTCAGTTTTTATTGCTGAGCAATGCAATATCCCTCTGGCCAGCTTGGGTCCCCTGTCACAGCTCTGTCCCCTCCCCACTTGTTGCCCACCCCTAGCCTACCCAGTGGGGAGAGGGCAGAGTGGGAAAAAGAGAAAGCCTTGAACAGTGCCCAGGCACTGTTCAGCAGCAACCAGGACATTGATGTGTTATCAAAACGTTTTAGCCACAAATTGAAATCACAGCACCTTACCGGCTGTTGTGAAAAAAAGTTCAATACATTCCAGCCAGACCCAGTACAAAGATCAATTTAAAAATAATGATAAACTATGGGAAGCTATTCTGTCTCTGAATTAAGTCCAGATATGATAACAAATAGCTGCTTATCCTGGATAGCAAGGTAGCAGATGCCCTAGAAATGGTTAAATGCCCAGCCAGCTTTCTGGTTGGTCTATTGTTACTGTGTTCTGTACACTAAAGCAGTTTTTTCTCATCCTATTTAACATTGTACTTTGGGTTTTTCATTTAGTTTGACTTTCAGCTTCTAGTCTTTGACATTAGTAGGAAGCTTACCTTTCAATACTACATATTTCTGAATACAGCTTAGCTGGAAAGCTGCTTTGCTCTGCAGCTCTGTTTCCCTGTGAAATATTTGACACCAATATCCATGTACATACACAAGTTTAAAATGTGTTCTTAAATTAATTGTTGCTAATGCAATTTATTTACAGATTCAGAAAATAGAGGGAGTCATATCCTACAGAGATCCTCATTTTTGGTGTCACTCTGCAAGTGTTGTGGCAGGTACAATACATGTGCAAGTGGTATCAGATGTGATGGAACAGAGAATTGTACAGCAGGTAAGGTGCAGGCTTTTTAGACCCTGATGTCTTAATTTCTTACTCTGCAGCCCTTTTTCAATCATAGACTAAAGTTTGGAGCTGCTGTTTGTGATTGCTTTTGTAGGTATTAGTTAATGTCTCAGTGCTCTTGGGTCTCTAAGGCTGTACTTCCCCTTGCCTGCTAGCTTGGAATTAGTTGCATAAAGAGTTGTTTGCTAAAACATCTGCGAAAACAAAAGAAAAGCATGGGATTGTTTTTCCTCACTGTTGAAAGTGGCACTACATCTGCTCTGCGAAAAGTTGGATGAGGTGTTTTTCATGCTGCAAAACTGGCAGTAAGCAGTGGTGTATCTGGATGTTAATCGTAGGTTTACAACTGACTGTCTGCCTTGGATTTTTGTTTTCCTTAAAAAGATACTTGTTTCCTTATGCAAGACATTGAGAATTCCCTGTTATGCAGAAGTTGCAAAGCCATACCCGCTGAAGCTAGTCTTCACTTTCCACAAAATTGAATTCTTTATGGCAATTTTTTTTTTTTAATCTCCAGTATTTCAGAGCCAGAATACTGCAAGTTAACGTGAGATGCATATGAAGTGTAATACTAATAATGTTAACCAGACTGTTCTGTTCAGGTTACAGCAATACTGAAAGATGCTGGTGTAAACAACCTAACTGTCCAAGTGGAGAAGGAGGCTTATTTCCAACACATGTCTGGACTCAGTACAGGATTTCAGGATGTCCTCGCAATGACTCAGCAAATAGAATCCATGAAATACTACAAAGATGGTACTTACATCATGTGATACAAAGTTGTGTTTGCCAAAGGAAGCATAAATGGTGAAGCTGTAGGTAGGATTCCATATGCGTATTACTTTTTGTCAGGAGATCTTGCACATACATGTACAGAAACAAATGTACTATATATTTTAATTTTTTTAAGCGTACTATCTTTATTAAAATTGGATCAAGATGCTTTCATAAAGGAAATAAGATGGACTTAATATTTGCTGTATATGTGAAAATAATGGAAATCTTAAATACTGTGTTTGGTGTTTATTAAACAGAAGTCTTGCAACTTGTGGATGAGCATGGATGTATTCCATACCTTCTCTTAAGTGTGGAACATCATGATTATAAATTCATGTTAGCAGTGGGAAATGGAAATAGTGTATATTGGAATGCAAACATACTCAACTAAAAATATTTTTCTTTCTTTCAAACATAGCTTGAAGACTCTTTGAATGAAAAAATTGCACATTTATGGGGAGTAAAATGTGAAGTCATGGGGGTTTTTTATACTAATAGGAATATGCAGTTTTTATATTATGTCTCAGCATGCAAATCTGATTTCTAAACTTAATGCATCAGAGCAAATAGATGTTACCACTTTAAATTTGTATCGTTATTTTTTTAATGAGAGAAATCCACAGGTTAACAGTGAGAAATTGGGAGGGGAAAAAATTGCAGACACTCTTCTGTTTCCTGGGAAGACTCGGAATCAAAAAAACACTCTGTGAAATATTTTTTGTACTTTTTGTATGAATAACTGCAAATGCAATAGTTTGAAGCTTAAAGTGATTCATCAGTGAGCATCCTAGCGCTTCCCTAAACTTCACCTCTTCGAGATCTGTTATTCTGTCATTTACTTGATTTTTTGTTTTTT
>VXBL01000342.1:22235-36146 GCA_013400195.1 Aramus guarauna | reverse complement strand
TTTTTTTTTTTTTCATAATACTATAACACAGCTGCAAGTGTACTGTAGCCAGCTATACCTTTGTGTATTACCCAAGGAAGCAGTACTGGCTTGGAATTATAAACTGTGCTGGTAGTCTGGGACTTAGCGAGTTGCTGAAATGAACTGTTAATCGAGACTTCTTGACTGGAAAGAGAAAGAGTGTGTTTAAGAAAGAATTATGCATGTTGGGGTCTTACTACAGCAAAGAAAACAAATCTCTGTCTTTAGTGAAAACCTGTCAACAGAGTAATAATGTATGTCTTCAGAGGTGGTTATCCTGATATCTATTTACAGTCTAATGTGCCCCCTTTTCTCCCTGTCTGAAGCCCTTAAATATTTTCCTTGGAATTCGGCAAGTCAGTTCAACGGTTAGCAAGAGTGAGTACGTCTCTCGTCATTCCGTGTATCACAGCAGTCTTACTTTGTTATGATGTTTTCTTGTTCCGGTATTTAGGCTCAGGACCTGAATATTATTATAAACACTGGGCTTGATATGAGTGGAATTTGAGGGTAGAGTGATGTAGAAACTACATGGTAAGATTCACCAGCAATGCAGTTTGAAATGCCCTTGAGCAATTCTGCTTCACTTGTGATCACACTGTTGATATAAACTGTCTAGTTTACTTTGTAACTGTTAAAAGAGTTTGCATTCCATTCTCTTCCTCCAGTACTGTGTTAAAACACTAAATGCAGTACAGGCCTGACTTGAAAAATTGGTCAGAAAGTCTCTAAAAGTTGTATTGCTTTTACAGAGAGTGACGAAGATTGACTGCACTAATCACAGTCCCTCATTTCTCAGGATAGTGCTGCAGAACCAGACGAGTTCTCAAAACTTGATCCTCCTTTCTTCCGATTTATGCCTTTGGCAGTGGTTTTCTCACCTTGCCTCCTCCAGAAGGCTCAGGTCAGTTGAGTAACAGTGCTACAATTACACTCCGCCTATAAGCAGCTTGATCTTTTGTTTCTGAAAACCATTTTCAAAAGGTTCAGTTAATACTGACATGTGCCACTCACGTGTGAGGTGATTTTACTGGACAGCATGTCACCAAACCGAGCAATAGCCCCATCGTGATGGGCGGATGAAAGGGGGGCGATTCTTTCTTTTCAGATGACGTTAGCTTAACATAATTGAAAAGCCTTCCCGCATGCCACAGCTTTCTCTGAGCAAATGCTGATTTCCTGCTTCAGCCGCTAGCAACAGGACCTGAAACCAATCAAGGTGGCGGGGACCAGGTTAGATGATCGTGGCGGTGAGGATGAGCTCATAGCTGGAGACTTCCCAGCCAAGTGCAAACCTGCACCTTAACAGGCGTTCGGCAGCTTTTTGTGTGTGACCCAACGCACACGCATGGTGGTTTTCCTGGCTACCCTGACAGGGCGACAATGGCAATAAATAAACGTCTATCGTACATGCGCTCAACTAGAGCCCCTGCCTGGCAGTAATGCTCCAAGACGGGTTCGGCCCTCCCCCACACGAGGTCCCTTAGGACCGTGCTGTAAGGGCGGGTTTCCCAGGCGCAGGCGCAGGCGCGCCGAGTTGTATTGTAACGAGTACTGCCGTGGGGGAGTTTCACGTTGTTTGATTTGTACGCTGGCACTTGCAACAAAACTCTGTCAAAGATGAAACAGGTTTAAAGCAAACTGCAGCTATGTATTGTATATCCAGCAGCAAGCAATATATGTGTATATAATAATGAAAAAATAAATGCATTTTTCAATAATATTTTAATTTTACATAGCGTGTCTTGACTTTTCTGGTTAAAAAATGAACCATGATGTAAGCGGGAACACCTGTGAAGAAGCAGCCCGTATAAACTGTGAGCTCTGGTTGCATCCCCTGGAGCTGGTCTGAGGTACGCAGCCTGAGCTGCAAACACAAATTTCCTGGGCGTTTGCCGGGCGTTGCTCGTGTCCCAAGGCCTCGGCTTGGGCGTCGGCTGTTGGCAGCAGCCCGCTGTGACGGAAGCGTCACTGAGAGGTCGCCATCAGACGCGCATTTCCCCGTGCTTCTGCCGTCGCGTCCTTACACACACACACACCCCCCCCCAGGACACTGCGCGGACGGTCCGCGCGCTCCCGTGGTAGCCGGGGCCCCCGTGGGGAGAAAAACCCGAAACCGGCTCAGGGGCGCGCGCGGGCGGGTCACCCACGCGCCCCCCACGCACACCGGCCGCGGGCGTAGCCCCGCTCGCTTCCCGAACTCGCGTGGCCGCCCGACGCCGGTCGCCACGGCAACGCATTGGGGCGGGGCCAGCGGCAGCCAATAGAGAGGCGGAGGGCGGCCAATGGGCGGTGGCGGCCGGGAACTTTAAGTGCGCGGCGGTTGCCCGGCTCCGCTACCTGCAGCTGCTGCTCCGTCATGGCCCTCAGGCTCAGCAGGGTAGGGACGCGCTCGGCCCGCGCGTGCGGGAGAGGAGAGCGCGGTGCGGCGCCGCGGTGGGAGCTCGCTGCTCGCCCGGGGGCAGAGGGGCTGTGCGGCCCAGCGCGTCCCTCCCCCCTTCCCCCCCCGCGCAGAAATCCCCCGGCTCTCGGGGGGCACGGCGGGGCAGCCCCCTGCCATCTCCCCTTCACCCCATTTCCCCCCGGTGGGGAGGGTGGTGGTGGGCGCGCGCACTTCTCCTGGGACATGCCCTCGGTTCTCCCCGGCTCCCCTTAAATCTCCGGGTCTTGGGGGGCGGGGGGAGCAGTCGCGTAATCCTTCCCCCGGCTCTTCTAGCCCAGCGGCTTCAGGCGGGGAGAGCGGGGGGGCGCGTAGCCCTGCCCGGCTCCCCCAACGCTCCATCTCTGGCAGTGCAGCTGTGCAGGCCTTCCGCCCCCCCTCCGCCAGACCGGCGGGGCGCGGCCCTCTGCCCCCCTGACCACCCGCCCTCTCCCCGCAGCACACGAGTCGCACGACCTTTGTCAGCAAGCGCGCAGCGGCGGCCCCCGGGATGGCTCTGCGGCCCCGCACCGCCCTGGGGGACATCGGCAACCGCGTGGAGGAGCGGAAGACGCGGACTGCTGTGAAGAAGGCAGTGACGGAGGGGGGCTACAGGCGGGAGCCGGGCACCAAGCCAGTGTTCTCCACATCCCTGGAGAAGATGGCTACTAGGAAGACGGCGAGGCCGGCCGCCAAAGAGGAGGTGCTGCCGCCAGTCCCAGAGCCCGAGCGAGAGCCGCAGCCGCAGCCACCCCAGGTACCGTCCACAGCCTCCTTGGGGCCGGCCGCCCCCTCCCCAGCCCCGCTCTGCGCGGCTCCGGGGGCAGCGGGGCTGAGCAGGGGGCACGGGCTCACTCGCTGCCCTGAAATAAGGGTCATGAGCCCCTGCAGCGCTCCCACTCTGTAAGGTCGCGGGGTTCAGCTCATCCCGTGGGAGCCTTGGCTCTGCCCGCACTGATCCCGAATTTCTTGTAGTTGGAACCTCAAGCTCCAAGCTCCACGGAGACGTCTGGACGTGCCCCATCTGATGATATGCTGTGCCACGCTTTTTCTGATGTCTTGCTCAATGTGGGAGATGTAGATGAGGAAGACGGTAGTGACCCAAACCTCTGCAGTGACTATGTGAAGGACATCTACAAGTATCTGAGAGACATTGAGGTTGGTAGGAGGAGGTCAGACCTGCAAGGAGCATCTGCTAACACTCAGAGTAAACCTGTCATTACAGGCGTGGCTTGGAGCTGCTATTCGCTTTCGCCTATGGATTTTCTTGAGGCACTAATAAGGGATCCCTCAACTTAAAATACAGGATTAAACTCAGCTGATAATATAAACAGATGCTGGTTGTTAGACCAGTCAACTAGAGCTGCTAGTATTATGCTCTATTTCTAGCCCATTTCTAGTAAACAAAGAAATCTTGTGCCCTGTGGCCCAGCCTACGGGCTATGCCTGTACTAAACTTCTTGATAAGCCTTAAGAAGCCACACAGGCTAGGCATTGCAAATGCTTCACCTGAGTGACTAGATCTATTAACCCTACTCCTTCCACACAGGAGAACCAACCTGTCAGACCCAAATACCTGGCTGGCCAGGAAATCAATGGGAACATGCGTGCCATCCTAGTAGACTGGCTTGTGCAAATACAGGTAAAATTCAGACTCCAGCAGGAGACCTTGTACATGGCAGTTGCTATCATGGATCGCTTTCTGCAGGTAAGTGTCTCTCACCCAGTGTCAGCCAATGCTAATAATGACCACTGATCAGTAACACCATGCATGGTTAGATGTCCTACCCTTAACAAAATACAGTTGACCAGCAAAGGGCACTTGATGTCAAATTGTATGTACCACATAACCCTCTTGGCTATGAACAGTGACTTGATATATCAAAAGTGCTTGCCTCCTCTCCCTGGTTTGATCTCAAAGCCTTCTAATGCCCCTGCAGATGCCAACAGCTAACAGATGATGTACAGTCATTCTGCAGATGCCAGTATGAACGTCCTGATGTAGCCAATTTAAGGCTTGTTCTACCTTGAAAAGCTGTGTTCTGAGGCAAGTCATTCAGATAAATCTCTACTGCTTA
Organism: Aramus guarauna; assembly: GCA_013400195.1. NCBI lineage: Eukaryota > Metazoa > Chordata > Aves > Gruiformes > Aramidae > Aramus > Aramus guarauna. Next base: position 31,628 of record VXBL01000342.1, on the reverse strand, counting down.
TTACTACAGGACAATCCTGTTTCCAAGAAGATGTTGCAGCTGGTTGGTGTCACAGCTCTGTTCATTGCCAGCAAATACGAAGAGGTATTTCCCCCGCTTATTGGAGACTTTGCCTACATAACTGATAACACTTACACAAAGTTCCAAATCTGCCAGATGGAGATGAAGATCCTGCAAGCCCTGGACTTTGGTCTGGGCCGCCCTCTCCCTCCACACTTCCTAAGAAGAGCTTCAAAGATTGCAGAGGTAACGCTGAGAATGAGTGTTACTGTAAGCAGCATCTGGAAAATGCAATACTTGTCTGTGGCAGCTTGTTGAAATGGTACAAAACTTCTGAGTAGTGCCACAGTTTAGCAACTGAGCCTGTTTGAGGCCTGTCTCCTGTTTAGCAACAGGCCTTGTTTGTCTGCTGTAGTCACGTGAGCCTAGCCCACCCAAAACCACAGTTAAAATGCCTGCCTGGTAGTGCAGGTGACTGCTAGACTGCCATTGAAAGGAGCGGTCCAGGACTATGAGCAGCCTCATACAGCTTAGAACTGCTCTGTGATTAAGCCACTTGAATTTCAAGCCTAAAGCTGTGAAAATGTTTGCTAAGGAAGTATTTCTTCCTGCTTGACTGAACAAAGGCTTGACAGGATGCTCTTGCCTTGGAGATAGCCAATACTCAACTCTGACTTGCTGCAGGTGGACTTTGAACAGCATGTTCTGGCCAGGTACCTGATGGAGTTGTCCATTATAGACTACGACATGGTTCACTTCCCTCCATCCAAGACTGCATCAGCTGCTTCCTGTTTGGCTCTGAAACTCCTCAATGGCAGTGAGTGGGTAAGTCATGCTGTCAGACCATCTCCTAGTTTGGGACTCAGTCTGCTAGTGCACCGGCTTCAAAGGCCAAGTGTCTATGCCTTCCACTTCCCCCATGGTATCTCAGCATCGTCTTGTCTCCCCGCGGCCCATTACAAGGGGACAGAAGTGCAGCAGTAACTGTTAACCCTCCCCTGGGATACAGGAGAGGATTCCCCAAACCCAACAGAAGACAGAGCGCCCAGCATACTCAGCTTGTTCAGTAGGTTTCTCTAATGACTTCCCTTCCTTTCAGACACCAACTCTGCAACACTACATGGCTTACACCGAGAGTGATCTTCTCCCAGTTATGCAGCACATAGCAAAGAATCTAATTCTTGTGAATGAGGGCGTTACGGTGCATAAGGTAAGAATCTCAGGGTGCAGGCGGGGGAGCGTGCGTGGTTGGGTATCAGCACGTGGTGCTCTGAGGCCGGCTGAGCTGAGCCAATGCTGTCAGACTCGGACCAGACCTGCTCGCTTCGGCTGAAGTTTCCTACCCTGCCACAGTGGCACGCGCCAGCCACGAACTGGTCCTGTGTGCTGGGACGGGCTTGGCTTGGCCGCCAAGCCTGAGGTGAGCTGCAGCGGTGGAAGTTATGGACAGGATGGACTTAATCCAACTTCTCCCTCTGCAGGCAATCAAGAACAAATACGCCAGCAGCAAAAATGCCAAGATCAGTGCCATTCAACAGCTGGATTCATCTCTTATACGTAATCTGGCCAACCCTCTGATTTAAACAGTCAGAACTGCTCTGCACGCTTAAATTAAAACATTAGCACTGTGTACATAATGTATCTTTTCCGAGTGATTTACTCTTTTAATAAAGCCTTGTTTGTCCTTTACTGCTGTTGCCCGCGGGGTGCGTGCAGCTGCCTTCCTCCCACAGCGGGGGTCTCCCGGCCGGGTCCCTGGCTCCCGGGGAGGCCTACAGGCGGGAGTGCCGTCACACCTGCCGTCATACGTGCCGTCAGCCTCTGACGGAGCAGTCAAACCGGAGCGCGGCTCCGTTAATATCTATCACTGCACTGAGCTTTGGGTAATCCTCAGCTCTTCCTCTAGGAAAACACCGTCCTCCCTCCGCAATGACGGCTGTTCGTTGCCTGCCGCTCCTGCCGTTTTTCTTTCACAAGTGCGTCACCGCTCGCTCCCGCTCAGCCTCTGACGAACGCCGCCCGCAGCCCCCTCCCGGCACGCGCCGCACGGCGGCCGAGGCAGGGCAGAGTTCCGGGGCTGGCCGGAAGCGGCTGGGGAGCCCCGCCCCGCCCGTCAGCAGCCGCCGCGCGCGCGGGACGCTTGAAGGTGCGAGTATGGAGTCCCTGGNGAGGGGCGGAGGCTGCGGCGGGGCCGCCTCAGCGCCAGCTCTGCCGGGCCGCGGCGCGGGCTCTGACCGTTGTCGCTTTGTTTCTGCGGCAGCCTGAGGGACCAGATGAAGCAGCAGCTGACGGAGTGCAGCACTGCAGTTCGTGCCAGTAAGCTTACCCCCTCCCAGCTACCCCTTCTGCTTCCTCTTAACGGCGTGGTACAGGAATAACGCGCGGTGGCCACTAGATCTGCTTTTAAAAAGTGCTTATGAGAAGCGCTGTCGATGACAACGCAATGTTGTTCTTGGCTGAGCGCTCGCTGCCTTGCTCTGGACAGCTCTGGGAGACGCGTTGGAGCGCGTCCGGACCTGGCAGGCGATGGCTGCCTGCTGCCCTTCCTGCTCCTGGGGTTTCGCTTTAGGTTCCTCCTGAAGGCAGTTGTCAGGAAACCGATCCCTGGGGCTGAGGTTTCACCAGAAGCCTGCCAAGGCGTGTGGCAGCGGCGCTGATCTAAGGCGTTTCTCCGGGTTCCCATCGCGTGCCTGTTGCCCGTGTCCTCTCCTGCTGAACCGCTTCGCTCGCCTATGTAGAGCAATGCTGTGAGCCAGCTCTGGCGTGTCTAAAAAAGAGCCCAATGGAAGTATTTTAAAGCCTAATTACTTCTCTGATGCGGCTGATCGATGCTGTAGTCTAACGGGGGAAGAGGCGATAGGGTGTGGAGGTAGGAGTAAGAAATACCTGGTTCGTATAGCCATCAAAGCACTTACCCTTTATGTTCTGTAGATTGTACTAAAAAGTCTCTGTTGTGCTTTCTAGTGATGTTCTTTCTTTGCAGGTCAAAAAATTGGCCATGGTCACGTCCTTGAAGAAAACTTTACCGTGAAGTATGTCATTGAATAATTTTAAACTTTTGATGTATTTTAAAATAAAGAGGAGAAGGGTTGAGAACTGAATGAACTTGGAGGTTCTCTTCTTTACTCCTTCGTAAATCTCTGGATTAACGACCAGTACTTTGCAGAAGTCTGGTGAAAATAAAGGAAATGAAAACACTGTGAAGAAATATTTTACTCAGTCTCCTAGTGTAGTTCTGTCTCCGATGTGGCTTCTAAATTCACAGTCCTTCTTGTGACGTCTAGAATTCACTAATATGCATGTTAAAATACTGCTGGCCTTAATGATTTGTGGTTTACAGGAAAAAGTCTTACTTTAAACACATGGAGAGCAAGTTAAAAACGTGATACTGCTTTACAATTTTTTTGTCATCTTCACGCTGTTTGGATGGCGTTTTGTTGTGCTGTTGTTTTTTTCCTTTAGTAATGCACAAGATTTGCAAAGAGATGTGGAGGAAGCAAAAACCTCTTTCCAGAACAAGACATTAGCCTTGCAAAGGTAGAATTTTGTTCCTGTTTATTTGGAGGTTCATTTTCTGTTTGTTTGTGTGTGCACAGATACACATAATCCTGATTAAAATAGGAATTAAAAGTTATATGGTGTGCATTCCAAACGAGAGATTTTAGTACCATTGAACCAGTAGGAATGCAGATGGAGATACTGCAGAGAACAGGGGAAAAAAAAAAATAGTCCAAGTCAAAATGTGTAAACTCAAAGGTTCCTGCAAAATGGTGTAAGTCTGACTGTATGAATCGGTAAACGTATTTCTCGGTAGTATTATACAAATGCCTGTGAAAAGGTGGAAGTGGATGGGTGTTACATGTCTCCTCTGTTACATGGCTGTTCATGTGAATTCCCACCTTTGCTCAGTTTCCCTTCTGCAGACACTGGGATTAATGGTGGCCAACTAGGTTTGGCAAGAGAGCAAGGAGTTGTCACTCTCACAAATAATCATTGATACACCTTTCTTGTCCTGAGAGTTAAGCCCCCTTAATGAAGTGTGATATTTAAAGGGTACTGAGTTTTGTACGTGTATAATTCCGATGTGGAAGTGGACGTAAATGGAACCTTGGAAATACCTCTTCAGTTATTCATCTAAACTTACTTCTCTCAGTTTCTTATCAGTTCTCATCAGTTATATGTTTCTTTCCCATACTATGCAGGATCCAACTTGCGGCTGCCCTGAGAAACAAAATGAAGCAAAATGACAATGACTCACGGTAAGGTGTTCTTGGGGAAAGGATGGCTAGAAAAGAATGGACTTTACACAGTTTATTGTGACACGTTTCTACATTATTTCATTGTACCTTTTTTAAAAGCAAGCTTCCTTCTAGTTTTGACTGAATTATATACAGTCCACCTTCTGGCTAGAATCAGCGTGATCAGACCTCTTATAGACAGGGTGGATTTACCTTTGGGCTCTGAATTAACTAGCCTTTCATTACAGAGATCATAATTTTTGATACACTAGTGAGAACTGTTTGTAGTTCACATTTTTTTGTCTTTAATGCATGAGTTATCTGAATTTATAACAGCTGTGCACATATTACAGGCTTATAACAGAGGCATGCTTTTCTGCCTTTGTTACACTGAAAGTTTCAAACGTGTTTAAAATCAGCTTTTAATTTCCTGCCCAATATTAACAGGTGCACACATATGAAGTGTAATGTGAGAAATTTAATTTCTGTCAGAAATACAGCTGAAAACATTGCATCTCCACGATGTCCCGCCCCCCCGTGCGCCAGAATTCAGGAGCTCCAATTGTTAGCCATTCTTAGGAGGCTCGGCTTCCTTGATGCTTTCCAAGCTCTATGATTTGAAATGTTAGACAGACAAAATGTTAGGGAAACTGAGAGGGAGATAAGGAGATTATCTGGCCCCTATAACGATACTTCATATAATAACTGTAAAAGTGAAAGGGTACAGTTTGTGTTTAAAAAAGCCAAAACAAAACCATAACCAAACAAGTATGCTTTATTTTGATGTTTGGAGAAATGAGTATTTTTTTGTTTAATCCAAATAACCTTGATTAAAACATTTACGCTCTTGACTCATATTAAGGGTCTTAAGGTATGCAACTGTGTTTCTTTCCTTAGAATGATCCTGGAAACTATAAAAGACATAGTAAAGTTCAGCATAGCAGTAATTGAGTATCAGCAGGTAAGTGGTAGTCGTAGCTTCTGTTGCATTTGTGCGTGTTTACCAAGCTCAACACCAGCAGGAGCACAATTTGAAAGTAACAGGATGGCACGAGTCATTTGAAGCTAAATTTGTGGCCCGAAGGGAGTTAAAATTACTGAAGTGGTTACTGAAGGTAAGTGTGTCAGAAAGTCTGCTTCTAGAGCTGCTCTTAACTGCTGTGGTGGATTGAATTATCATCTTTCAAAATTTTTTGAAGCCTAGAGTCTAGGAAATACTTTTTTGTTTTGTTTCAGCAAGCACGTGAGAAGGAACAGAAATTGCTTGACATTAAGAGGAAAAGATTCTGTAAGTGTCTTAGTTATATTGACTTTGTTTTATATTTGAATGTACAGTTCATACTTTAAAGTTCTTTCTATAGCAATATTAATTTACATCTAAAGTAACTGCAAAGCTCTCCAACGTAGTTGGAAAGGCTGAAAACATCTGAAAAGAGTAGGAAGTACTTTAAAAATGAGCTGATGTTTTGTCTACTTGAGCATGTTAGAATGAGAGGTGCAAGAAGGTACTCTAAATGAATGTGGTGGTGTTTCATTATTTAGTGTAAACTCCCCATAAAATTACACATCATCTAGTAATTTAAATCAGTCCTACAACACCTAAAGGATTTTTTATTTTTGTCAGACCACACCTTTATGAAATGTTTGCAGAATAGCAGAGAGGATTTACTTACAAAGAACTCTCATAATAGTATACACGTTGGTATTCAGTAGGCTTGTTAGAGTGAGTCAAATTTAGATGTGATGTCAATCTTTATGGGTTAATAAGGTAAATATGTTTTTTGAATGCTCCTACTGTCACATAACCAGGTTTGCCAACAGTTTTAACAATAGTTGTTTCATGCGTAGGAAGTGGTGCATGTGTTGACAGTACTGAACAAACACAATGAAATATCTGTCTTCATAGGAAAAATGAGTATCCCCAATATCTTTAGAAATAAGGGAAGGAGTGCTGTGCCAGCATTCTTTCAATGTGTGAACTGTCCCTAAATGGTTGTATTCAGTCTAGTTTTTAGTTGGGTTTCCTATCAAAAACTATTAATAATCCCTGCTGTTGTCCATATGTCCCTTGTGTGACTTTGGAATTTGGTTTCAATCAAATTGGAAAAAGGAGAAAAGGTCTTTAACACCTCTGCCTATAAAAGTTGTGACAACCAAAGATGGGGTGTAGGACGGGTGTTCAAATTACTGCCCATGTCTGATGGCAATGCAAGACAGCGTACAAAGTCCTTTCTGTTTTGCTAGCAGCCAGGGAAATAATCAATGTGCTTTGATACCAAATAGCCACAGCAAACGGTGCCTCCTGTGTGAAAGGGAGATCTTGATGCATATCGGAGAGCAGGCGTGGAGTGTGGAGATAGGGTTATTGCAGCGAAAAGTGCTTTAGATGTCTGTGAGGGAAACAGCATATCTTTAGTTCTACTGCTCACCTAACTACTTCTTAACACTTCATTTTCCTAATAACGGAACAGCACTAAAAAAAGCCGGGGAACAGAAACTACGGCAAATTCATACCATGATGAAAAAACAAAAGGAGGAACAAGCAACTATGACAGTGACCAAAATGATGGAGAAGTTGCATAATGACTTGGAAAGAGAGAGACAGATGACTGCAATAATTCAAAACGTATTCCAGGTAATGTGTTGTAGCTTTTAGAAGCAAATTTGCAGTTTTGCATCATAGTCAAGATAACATAAATGTAGCTTCAAACAAAATTGTGTTTTCTGAAGTAGTGATGGTACTGGAAAAACTGCTGTGTGAAAGGAAAAACTATTGCTTTAAAGGCTAAAAGCATGAAATTGTCACAAACTTCTTTGGGATAATTATTTACAGAGTTTACAGACAATCTATCTTTATTCCTTTGTTCCCTTAAAAGTACAAAAATAATGCATTCTCTCAGAGAATGTCTGTCACAGCAGTGGCTGTATTTCCTTACGCTGAGAGTCACCCCTAGACCCCCTGCAAATCAGTTCCCCCATCTCACAGTTAAGAGAAACAAGGAGTTTTAATCCCGTGATACCGGTGAGCCAGACTGCTGCTCCTCAGTCTGCCCCTTCTGACCACACAGCGCTTCTCTGTTTGTGTCGCCCAACGCAGCCTTGTCAAAGCCTTGGCCTGTAGCCACGGCCATTCTCCAAATACTTTCAGGGGTGTAGCCTTCAACCTCTCAGTTCCCATGTACCAGATGCTGCCAACTAGTCTGTGTCCACGCAGGTGGTTGGCAGGTGGTCTGGAGTCACACGAAGCGAGGAAGAAAACCTCATGATTTGGGGAAGGGTGGAAGGGCCTCCTGCAGCATCCTGTGCTGAGAGGGCCTCTACCGAAGGTCACGTACGCTGCGCTGCAGGCCGGTGCTCTGCCTCTCGCTGCGTGGCTTGTCCTGGCCTCCTCCGCCTGGCCACACGGAGCGGTGACCTGAGGACAAAGATGGGAGGCACGGTGAATTGCAGTTGCAGTGCTCTTGAGTTTAGCCACAAACGGGTTGGGAAATCCCAGTTAAGAGCACACAAAGTTTATTTAAAAAATTTAAACTAGTGAGAAGAGAGAACATGTTGGAGTGCTTCAGGTAGAAGACAGGATATAACCACGTTGTGAACTTGGATGATTAGAAGAATTTCAAGGACAGAGAGGACAGGACAAGGGGCGACGGGTACAAACTGGAACACAGGAAGTTCCATCTCAATATGAGGAAAAATTTCTTCACCCTGATAGTGACCGAGCACTGGAACAGGCTGCCCAGGGAGGTTGTGGAGTCTCCTTCTCTGGAGATATTCAAAACCCACCTGGACACAATCCTGTGCCACCTGCTCTGGGTGATCCTGCTCTAGCAGGGGGTTGGACTAGATGATCTCCAGAGGTCCCTTCCAACCCCCACCGCTCTGTGATTCTGTGAGCCACATCTTTCTGTATTGCATGCTATGTCTACTACTAGTTTGCTTTGATAACAATGTTAAATCTCAAATGGGAAACAAGATATTAAACATTTTATTGGGTTTTAGATTAGATTCCTAGAATTATCTTCTGGTTTTGTATTCCTGAAATCTTCTGAGCCATAAGTAGCACAAATCTTCTTTGATTAGATTAATAATTCCCATTTTCAGTCCAGAATGACAGGGTGAGAATATTAACTGTGTTGTTATTGTGTTTGAGGCAAACTTTACTTCAGGTGGGTTTTGGTTGTTTCTTAAAAAACCAAAACAAAAAACCACAAACAAACAAAAAAACCCCAAAACCCGCAACTCTAAATTTCTGTGTTTAAAATAGGGATGGTGTGCAAGCACCTCTAGGAAATTCAAAGCACTGCTTTTTTTTTTTTTCTTTTTTTTGCTTATGTAATGACAATAGGATCTAAACTGATACTTCCCTTTCTCTTCTGCCCCTCTTCCTGCTACTTGAAACACTGCTGTGAATTTCAAGGGCTTCCAAATTAAAAATTAAAAACCCGACAGCTTTGGAGAGATTTTACTAAGAATAATCCTTTTGAATGCTTTTTTTTAACCAATAATATTTTCTTTCTTATAGAGTATCATAATTGCAAGCAGAGTTAACTGGGCAGAAGATCCATCTTTAAGGGCAGTTGTTCTACAGCTCGAAAAAAATGTCAATTTTATTTGAACCTAGAGAAACAGTGTCTCATTTTATGCAGTATATATAATCAATGTTTTACACTTGATAGATTAATGAGCCTAATTAAAGCATTATGTATAATTTTAAACACCAAAAAGTTTATACTCTGAATTGTAACAGCCACTTTTGACTGTGCTATATGCTGATCAGTTAAGCAGAGCATCCGGCTGTAGATGCAACCAGTAGATGCCATGCCATGTAGCAAAATGACAGCCCTAGGAAAAATGCAGATAAAATGGAAGAGGGGAAACCATTCGATCGACTGTGCTGCTGAGCAGTGTTTTTAAACCTGTTTTTCCATTTTTGCTTTATGTTTGGAGAAAATTAGTCACCGTAGTGTGTGATGTATTACAATGTTGCCGCCTTTTAATTTAGTAAATGAATAGCAGCTTTCAGAAGGTGGATGGGACTTGCCTTGATTCAATTAAATTAAAATAAACTGCTGTTGCACATAAAACCGTTTGCGGGTTGTTGCGTTTCGCTTTATTTCGATCTCGGCTCAGCTCCGCCGCCGGGCCACGCCCACAG
>VXBL01000342.1:0-15487 GCA_013400195.1 Aramus guarauna | reverse complement strand
CTGCCGGCAGGGTTTCGTGTCCCCCTCCTGAGGGGAGGGCCTGGCGCGGGCAGCTCTCCGGCCTGCGGGGCTGGGCGCGGGGGCCGCCCCTGCCACGGCCGCGTCGCAGCCCCTGAGGGGTCTGCGCTGGCACAGGCCGTGCGGCTCGTCTGACCCCTCGTCACGGCAGCCTCTCCCTCTCTCCTTAGTTTGCTACTGTCTATAAAGCAAGGGATAAGAACGCCAACCGAATCGTGGCTATTAAAAAGGTGAGTGTCAGAATACTTTGACGTTGTGTGGTCGAGTGTCTGGTTGCTCTTGATCTGCCTGGTATTTGTTTTTTTGTTGTCGACTTAACGGGAGAATATACATTTTTGTTTCTAGAGTGTTTTGTTTAAATGATCTAGTTAAGCTGTCTTTAACACTTCCTCCTCACCCTCCGAAGAAGAGAGACGAGCTTCAGCCTTACTACATTTCAGACTTTCTAAAGGGTTACATGGTCTTTAACTTGAAATTTTGGTTATTTGTTAAACAGACTTATTGAAAAAAACCAAACAAACACATATTTTCAAACGTCAGACTTTATTAATCCTTGATAGTGGCTTTTTTTTTTTAATCTTTCTTCTTGCTGTGCCTGATTTCCTTCGGTCTGGGAATGTTACTCCTGATTAAGTTCTTTAGAATTGATGGTAGGTTTTTGACAAAACTTTACAAAAGTGATCTTAGATCTGCTACTTACCTGTTTGAATAAAAATGTTGAAAATGCCTATGTTGTCATATAGGGTTTCACTTCATACTATCTGAAGAGATTTGAGGCAGTTTGTCTACTAAAAATAGGTGATTAGCTGTGCTTTGTGAGAGATAAAAGTGCACATTCCAGTGCTTTGGTTAGTTAAAGGGCCTACTTTACTCGATGAGTTGAACCATAACAATAGTAAGCAATTTTGTTTGATACACTAATCCCTTTTAGCGTTATAATACTTGTCCTGTATGGCTGCTATTAGCAGCCACTATTGTGAAACGCTTTCTTGTTTGTACCACAATATTTTTCTTAACTTTTATCATGTGGAAATATCAGTGGCAGGATTCTGGACTTGAAAATTTCAGGGCAGTAGATGGTTGAGTTAGAAGGACTTCAGGCTAGCCCAAGTTTACAGAGTATGCTAATTTTACTAGAATACTTCTAAGACAACTGTCAATTACTTTGCCCTCATTTCTCCCTGGGGACAAGCTCATTAGTGTTATAATAAAGCTTTGTGGCTACAAAGCATTTTATGCTACCACCTTCCATTATTTCTGTTTTCAGTGCCATCATGACTATTTTTAAGCTTTTATAAAAGCTAATGCTGTATTTTAAGCTTTTACAAAAGCTAATTATTTTTTAAGGGGGGAAAAAACCCCAACCCCAGACATAGCTGGTAAAGTGCTTCATGGTACTGAAACTCATTCTGTCTTAGAGTAATACTAAAGAACGTATCCGCTACTGTAGAGGCAGATGGCTTAACCTTATATAATATGAAACCTTTCTTTTCAGATTAAACTGGGACATAGATCAGAAGCTAAAGATGGTGAGTTTAAAAACAAATTCATGGTGCAGAAGCAGTGCTTTCTTTGCTTTGCTTTTGTAAATTGGTACATTGATTTCCCACACTATAACTTGGCTGAGGAAAAATGAGCTCAACTCTTTTAGTGTAAGGCTTAATAAAGGATTGCTTCTGAAACTGCCGGGACAGAGAAAAAAAGCAGCATAGATAACTGCATGCATAGCATGTCTAAATAGGAGTATGTAACCCTCTAGCTTCTCAATTTAAGTGGAATACAAACATGAATATAGCATACAGTAATAATCTTTACAGCACTGAGTTTGGAACACCTTTTTGTATTGATGCATCTCTGTGTCTTAAATATTTAGGAAAGGTAAGAGTATCTGTCTCTGTTTTCAGATATTTCTTTTGTTATATTTTTGTGATCTATGATGAGACAAAAGTTAATAAAATCAAGATCTTAAACCTCTTGTCTCTGTGTGGGTTTGTTTTACGTTGAGAAATTAGGGATATAGAGACGTATCTTTTGATCCTGTGCTCTGACTAGCCATTTGCCTTTAGGCATGGATGTTGCACATTAAAACACAATAATCCTGGTCTTCTCTTACAGCCTGTGTGGTGCAGTAGAATTTTGTATGTGTGCAGGCTGCCATACTTCAGGGGTCCTGTGTCAGCTCACCAACTTTCCAGTGAAGAATCTTTGCTCTCAGCTCTCCAGTTCCCTTCTAAGGGAAGAATTTTTAAAGAGAAACTGGGTGCTCATGCCAGAGTCTCACAGTTGAGCCAAATGCCAGAGTAGTGATCCATGTGGTCCTTTAAAGACAGTCATTACTTTTGGCCTATACAATGTCTAGCTATAGTTCAAGGATATTATTAAAAATAATGATCATGTCTAGTTTCCTTGTGCTATCTGATAACTGGTGTACTACTTTTGTTTTAATCTCAGGCTTTGCCCACCCAAAATCAACCGTTGTTGACTTGATTCTAAAGTAGGTAATTAAAATAGGCAAAGCAGGAGTGTAAAGTAATCTGTGTAGCTTTGCCCAAAGTTTTGCTAGAGTAGTACGTGTTGAATCATATCCCAGGTTTGGGGAGAACACTGTGTTTCAGCTCATGTGCAGCTGAAACTTTCCATGCAACATACCACAGGAGCATTTGCTTGCCAGTCAGTTTTCATACAAGCTATACGTACCAGTGCTGTTGAGAGAGATATCGTTACCCAACAGTATCCATGGTTTGGTGCAGTGCAGTCAGTGTGAGTGCCAAAGTGCCCCATCATCCTCCCACACTGCCCTGGTGGTTCTTCCATAAAACCTGGTATTAAAGGATGGAATGTGGAAAAAAAGCATGTGCCTTGCCTTATTAAATAATGCTATGTCAAAAAGAAATATATTCATGAGGTTTGTCAGTGTGCCCTTCTCTGGAAGTGAGTGAGAGATGTTGAACTGATATTTGCAAGATGTAACTTTTCTTTAAAATAAAACTAAAGCTTACAACACCCTGAATTTTTTTTTTTCATAGGCTTTTGCTCAAACTTTTATTTTTGCCAAAATGGAGACATGTTGCTTATAATCTAAATCTGATTACTGTGGTGTAGAATTTATTTGCTGTGGAAGAAGGTTTATGTCCACTTTTATTCTGCAGCAATCTGCTTATCTATGGCAATCTACTTGTTTGTAGTAGTAAATCGCCAGTGAGCAACAGAATGAGAGGTTTCTTTGAAGCTTAATCCAAAATTTTTAACTTTGTTCTGTCTTTTTTTTTTTTAATGTAGGAATCAACAGAACAGCCCTCAGAGAGATAAAATTGTTACAGGAGCTAAGCCATCCAAATATTATTGGTGTAAGTAAAATGAACGCTGTTTCTGGAATTAGTCCTCAAATACTTCTGGTGCAGATTCAAACTGAAATTTAGAATTAGTTGGGTCATGGAGACACTACTTAATTTTATTAGAGCTATTTTTTCCAGCCCAAGTTGGGCAATAAAACAATTGTTACAGCAAAACACCTATTTCAATTACAAAGACAAAGTAGTTTCTTCTGAAATCCTCTTACTTTTTAGCCTGGGGCTATGTGGTTATTAATGGTGTGGAGAATTGTGGAAACTGAGATTACCTGATTTTGCATCTCTCTGATAGACTTGCAAATGAGTGCAGTGCATAATTTACCTGATTGTTTGCTTCATGTGGAACTGGTCACTGCCAAAAGGAGTTTTTTGTAGGCGATGGTGAAGTGGGATTTACGTGGCTTATTACGTTTTAGAGCTGATATCTAAAATCTCTGTTGGCAGGAGTAAAACCTGTATCTTTTCAGTTGCATTTAGGTTGACTTAAAGCTATGGATACCCGGATGGAGCTAAACATTTTAAAATTAGCTAATAGTGATAATCTGAAAGTCTACTATAAATATTAGACCAAGTAGGAACTTTACAAATATTTCATTTAACTTTTTCAGAGAAGAAATATGGTTCTTTTCTGGATTGTGAACTTGCTTTCAAAGTGGTTGTTTTAGCTAGCAAAGTTAGAGAATGTGCAGAGAAAGACAACTAAAATGACAAAGGGCTTGGAGCATCTTTATGAAAAAGTCTGAGATTCCTCATTCTGGAGAAGAAAAGGCTGGTAATGGGGAGGCTTACAAAACTGAGGTGGTAGGTAAAGTGTATGCAGAACTGATATTTGCAAAACCCTAATACATTAATAGAAGTAAGAGATGGGTTTAAAACATATTTGTGTCAGGGGAAGAGGGTGTGTGGAAATTTTACTACTTTACACAGTGTAGTGAATTTTGATTTTGTTGCCACAGACATTGTAGAAGCATAGTATCAGCAGTTCAAAACGGAATTTGCCAAATTCATGACCAGCAGGTCCAGAAGCAGGTAGTACCCCTCTTAGGAGTCCTGATAAAACTGTTGGAGAGGTTGGAATTGTAAGGGGCATGAATTACAAAAAGTGGCCAAGCCTGTGGACTCACCTGCCTACTATCTCCTGTTACAATGGCGTCTGCAGAGGAAGAGCATGAGCATATCACTGCTGTTACAAACTGTGCTCACAACTATCTTACAATCAGGTAATTCACGTGGTCATGACACTGTGACTGTAAGGAATGAGCCACACCACGGAGAGCTTACCTTCCTAATCATGAGACTAGAATACCATGCTAGATGATCTGTTGTTCTTACTCAGCATCACTCTTGTGTTCTCAAATTAAACACAGCTTCTTCCCAAGAAAGGGTCATTTGTATATTCTCAAAAGAGGTTTATTTATCCTAGAAAGATTGCTACAAAGATGAATACACACCGAAGAATATATTTGAAAGGAAGTTAATAAGCCTGACTCTTAGAATTTATAAATACTACATGCTTACAGGAAGCAGATACAGAGCTGAATCCATGGGGAAACTTAGTCTGGTCTCAAGAAAGGGTAGGACTTTTGTAGAACACTAAAGTTTGGGAAGAGGACAAGATGTGCATTAGATTATCTGTTGTAGCTAACATAATAAAGTTAATTCTTTCTGGTTTTTTTGTTTGTTTTTTTTTTGCCTAACTCCAGGAAGAAGGGACAATTGTGTAAAATGTGCTATGCTTAATGGGGATTTTTTTGGAGAGTGAGTTAAGAAGCTAAGCTAAGAATTTTTTGTATAGCAAGTTGAAAAACTTAAACCAGTTCAGCAAGGTGCAAATCCACATGCAGACTACAATGGTGCAGAATTTTAGAAAACTGGAAGTGCGAGAATATGCTTCATCATAATGTATTTTGTTTTACAGCTTCTAGATGCATTTGGACACAAGTCCAATATTAGTTTGGTGTTTGATTTTATGGAAACTGATCTTGAGGTATGATTTTTTTAAATTACTTTTATTTCAGTATCTTCAATTGGGTTTTTGAAAATACTACTTCAACAGGCTTACATTTGCTCATGTTAAAAAGGTGGTTTTCATTATGTCAGTTGATTAAGATCATGTCTTAAAAGTAGTTTGAATAATTTGACAATTTTTGTGAGTTCTTAGCTGATAATGCCTTTACTTTTAAATACTTGTCAGCATGATCTTCAAGAAACAGATTATGTTTACAATGGCAGTTTTCTGGGACTCCAGTTGGAGCGTACAACCTCAGTCATAGATCAGCATCTCAGAATGCAATTGCTAAGCGTAGTATCAAACATGTTCAAGTAAGTGGGATACTGAAGTATACCAAGTGATGAGCTGGTGCTGAAGTCATACGCACCTGAACCATTCTTTGAAATGTGACAATGCTAGAGGTACTTTCAAATCAGCATCTTAGATGTTTCATTGTCAAAGACTTTTAGTTTGTCTTTGCAGGAGTCTTTGTATGAGATATTTTGGTGCAAGATTCTTCATCTTGGAAGTCTGTCCTAGACAGCAATTTGTGCTGTATATGTGCATGTTATATCTGCTCTGGACTGAAATTCATGTAGTTGTTAAGCTAGCTCATTACACATATGCTGTTAAGAACTGGGGCTAGCATTTAAAATATTAAAAGAAAATATTGACAGGCTTGCTGAAACCTAGATGAATGCAAGACTCAAAAGGTTAGATCAGTTTTTTGCTAATAAAAGTTAAAGTAATGCATAGACTTTCTAGAGGATTTATTCTGTTTACCTAGTAACTAAGCAACATTTAGAGCTGAAAAAGAGTGTACGAAGAGGAATGAAATACTCTTGTACTACATAATGCTGTGGTATGCAGAGCATTTAACTATATTGGGGGGCCATCATTTGGGACTGCAGCCTGTTGTGATTGGCCATGTGCTGCATACATGAAATTTTGTGTAGTCTTAGCTATTTTGTAAGTCTCGAACAACTTAAAGCTTAGGCAAGGCTGTTACTGAAGTGGACAGTAATATTAACAAGCAAGTTTTGGAGAGTAGTGTAGAAAATACTTTGAAACAGGATGTTTACATAGAATTTTAATGTTAAAAATCAAAGAACATAGAAAATGTAAGTAGATTTTATTAAAATAAAGTGGCTGTATCTCCTGGGGTTATTGGAAATAGATGAGGAAACTGTTGCATTTACAAAGATTAGATGTGTAGTTTGCATGGAGAAAGAAAAAGTGGGAACATAATTTCAAGTTTACTGACATTTATCATTTCTGTGTGTACATCTTTGCCTTTTAAGTTTGGGTGTCAACCTGGAACTGAGATAAAATAATAAACTTCTGTTTCCTACCCATTTTCTCATTTCCTCCTTATGCAAAGTTCATGTAGGCTCTCTGGACTCTCCGTTTCAATTACTGATCTCCAGAATAGACCTATTTTTCTGGAAAAAGGGTGAGAATGGTAGACAATATGTGACTGCTAGTTCAGACTTTTTCTTAATGAATGAAATAACTTTTGAGCTGACAGAATGTAAGTTAGTCTTGCATGGTAAGCTTTGTTATCAAACTAACACTTTACAGGTTATTATAAAGGATACTAGCATTGTGTTGACGCAATCTCACATCAAGGCATACATGCTGATGACGCTTCAAGGATTAGAATATTTACATCAGCACTGGATTCTACACAGGGTAAGCATGTATTAAATTGACAGCCTTTATGCTGTAACAAAAGTCACATTTGATAGAATTTGAGTCTACAGTCTATTGAGGATAGTTTGAAGTTCAGACTTTCTTAGTCCATAAGCATTCATCCTAGCTGTTCTGGAGAAACAATAGCAGTACCAGAAATATTAAGAATTAATAATGTGGTTATCATTTAGATATTTGTATAAAAGTGTCTCAAGTTACACATGATTTTGATTATCACTGAACTGGGTCTGGCTGGGATGGATTTAACTTTCTTTGCAGCAGCCAGTAAGGTGCTGTGTTCTGGATTTGCGGCCAAAACAGTTGTGGTAGCAACAGCCAAAACATTGGTGTGTTGACACTGCCCAAGCACTGTTCAAGGCTTTCTCTTTTCCCACTCTGACCTCACCCCAGAGGGTAGGCTGGGGGCAGGCAATGAGTGGGGAAGGGACACAGTTAGGACAGCGGACCTAAGTTGGCCAGAGGGATATTGCATGCCATATAACACCATGCTCAGTAATTAAAAACTGGAGTAGAAGAAGGGGTTTTTTGGCTTCCAAGGTGGCTGTTGCTTGGAGACTCTGTCTGCTTGTGAAAGGTGGTGAATGATTTCCATTGTGTTGCTTGCTTGTTTTTTTTCCCTCTGTCCTTTACCTGTTAAACTGCTCTTATATTGCTCCGAGAGTTTTCTTGCTTTTGCTTTTGTTCTCTGCCCTATCCTGTTGGGAGGGAGGTGGGATGACAACAGAGTGAGCAAATGGCTGTGTGGGTGCTTTGCTGCTGGCCAGAGGTCAACCCGCAACTATCACTTCCATGATCGCTACAGTTATTTGAAACATTTGCAAGATCTTTTTATTATTCATTTGGCAACTATGCAGTTGTTGTTCCTGCAGCAAAGCTAAAACCTATAAAGAGGCAGTTCGGTTTTCTTCAAACTCTGCAGCTGAAATATAGTATTCAAATGATGTGTTTCACTACAATTTTCACGTGTAATGAAATACTTGATTTCCTGGGGGTTTTCCCCTCACAATGTAGACTTAGGATAGATTCAAAAGTCTGCATTTTAGAATACTATTATGGCACATCTGCCAGGAGGTTCAATATACATGTTTTTATCAATACTCACAAAATTTGTTCTTTGCTTTCTGTACTGACAGGATCTTAAACCAAATAATTTGCTGTTAGATGAAAATGGTGTTTTAAAATTGGCTGACTTTGGCTTGGCAAAATCTTTTGGAAGCCCAAATAGAGTTTATACGCACCAGGTAGTAACAAGGTAAGACATTCTGTTTGTTGCATAGTGGTTGTGTAGCTGTTTTGCAGTGTCTCTTGAAATCTGTCATGTCAAATCAGTGTGGCATCTAGCTCCTGTGATATGGCTGTAGTGGCAAGAGCCTCATAAAGAAAACGCAAGAAGGCATTGTTCAGCAAAGTTTCTGTGAGAACTACTGGAATATGCATCATGGAATTTGTTCTGGGATATGGTACTCTTTTGAAATGCATGGAAATAATATGTATCTGCCTATAAGCCTGGCTTTCAGAGCAAGACAGCTGTTACATTGTGTTAATTTTGAGACCTAGAATCTTTTTCATAGCTAGTCACATTAGCTATTGTGAAACAAAAGCTTGAACCAATTAAAATAATTATTAATGTTATTTACAGCATGCTTATTTAAGATATGCTTTAAAAAGCAGGACTGCAAAATATGCAGGGTATTTCCTTTTGTCTGCTGTAATGCTAACCACTCAGTCAAAGCTGGTTTGTTTTAATACCTCTATTCAAAAGGCAGAAATGATACAGTAGTTTCAAATGCAGTGTGTATAAGACCATTGCATTAAACTTGATTGTTCTTAGGTAGTGGAAGTAGCTGTGTTAAATAACTGCTGTCAAGGTTCATTTTGCATGGAACTAGTCTCTATACTTAGATCTGTTGGTATGGAGATTTTTGGAAGCTGGAAGGAATCCTATCTTTGTGTCATTTCTTCAATATCAATTTTAAAGATAATTTTGGTTTGTAACATGCCGACCTGCCTGTTAAATACTTTTTCATTTGCACATCTGCAGTTCTGTTGCTTGTTAATCAGCTTAGTTGAAACTGTAGTTAATTTATGGTTATATGTGACCAGGTGGTGAGGAATGCACAATTTCCTTCTGTCTTTCTTAAACAAAACATTTTGCAGGGTGGAATACAGCTCTTCAGTGCCTGAAAAATGTATAGGCAGGAGCAGTATCCCCTTTGTAGTTCTTGCATTGCTACAATATACAGCACTTGGCATGAGCAAAGCCAGGTGATTTTCCAAAAATATGTTCTCTTCTCAGGTGGTACCGAGCCCCAGAACTATTGTTTGGTGCTAGAATGTATGGTGTTGGTGTCGACATGTGGGCTGTTGGTTGTATTTTAGCTGAATTGCTCCTCCGGGTAAGTCTTCAAATGTAAGCATTTTGTATTTGCTCTTCAGTACGTTACAACTCCATCTGTGGGCTTCCTTTCTCCTGCTGACAGCAGCAGGTGAAGGCAGTTAGGCTATTTATGAAAGGAAGAAGAAGAGAGGGGAGTAAAAAACCTTCCAAAATCTTGGTAACTGTAAGGAAAGTGAGGTTTTGGAATAGACTAAGGTTCCATAAGCATCACAATCACTGGAAGTCTTTATAAACATCTGGATAAAAAAATTGCAGCAAACTGTTGCAGTCTTGCCTTGGGGAAGGTCAAGTAGGTAACAGGACTGGAGGACTTATCCTTTCACACAGCTGCCTAGGAGTTTTCATTTGCTATCCTTCTAGAAATACGACATTATAGATACATGCATACTCTGTCCCTTATACGTTGTTCCACAATAACTGTAAATAACTACCTTAATTGTGGGTTTATTTGTAATGAGCAGAAGACAGATGCTCTAAGTTATAGTTGTCGACAGTACTGGAATGAAGCTGAAGGTTAACATCAGGCTAATCCCGTGCCACTTCCGAGTACAGTACACAGATGTAATGGACCTTAAGTAAGCTTTTTGGAGGGTAGGGGCACAGACATAGCTGAAAAATTATACTGCAGGCTACTTCATGTTATCTTCCATGAGTACATGGCTTCTCCTTGGCTTTTGCACTGTACTTTAAATGTTTGCGTGGCCATGTGGTAAACCACATTGGAGAACTAGTCTGTCTGAAAACACCTTGAAAGAAATCTTTTTTCCTTGGTTTATCACACAAACAAGTGTGCTGGTATGACTTGGTTGGCAGTTCAGAAATGGAAATGTACAATGACTATTTAAGCAGCATTAGTGATGTGTACGTAAGTATGCATTAGACCTGCTGAAGTTGGATAAACTCAAGGAAAGTCAGAAAGCAAATCAATTACTGAACTCTCTCTATTCTTTGGTTTCTCACAAAGCAGAAAATGTCATGGTTCAGTTTTATTACTGTGATAGTTCTAAATGTTTCTGTCCTTTTTCTTCCTAAATGTACTGGGTTGAGGGACAACACAACGTCTGGGAGCTTTGCAAAAGCAGTTTATGGTCTAGGGGCTTTTATGACACCAAAATTTAGTACACTGCCTACTAGAGATGTTCTTGACAGTTTTTCTGTCCTATTTAGTTATATACTGCCTCTAATTCTGCATAATTTTGCTTGGGTCAAAGTCCATTTTTTTGCATTTTGTGTCTGAGGCACAAGCTGAACAAAGGGTAAATATGCCCTTTTCTGTGTTCTGCCTAGTTTAAATAAAACATGATCCTGATTGGGCAGCTTCTATCCTAGTGGATCGCTACTCTCCCTCATACTGTGATCTGTCAGTCTAACTGCTACTTGTGTAATCCAGTTACAATTCACTTTAAATGTTTTGAATATATATAAAACCTAAGTTCAGGGAGCAGATGATGGCAGGATCGTGGTAACTAACCAACTTTAAACTGGCAACTGAGATGTAAAATCTTTCTTGTCCTCTGTTGAGTTACTTTATGTTAATACGGTGGTGGATTAATCTTACATTTAGCTCTCTGCTATCAAGTCAGTGATAGGAAACCTGGGTTGCAAGAAATCTTCAGAATCTATTTGGACATCACTAGAATGCCTCAAATATTCAGGCTATCTCTTTATGGGCAGCTGGTATACAAAGATGTTTTGTCCTGCAATTATGAGGGATAGCTCAAAGCTCTTCTCTAGAACTGAAGTTCAGAAGTTAATTCAATCAAATGCTGTTGCCTTCTTCCAGGTTCCTTTTTTGCCTGGAGACTCTGATCTTGACCAGCTGACAAGGATATTTGAAACACTGGGCACTCCAACAGAAGAACAGTGGCCTGTGAGTCCTTTTATTTAACAGACTGACATTAGTTTTACTTGATACACTCTATTTTAGCTTTTTAAATAAAAGGTGTACAAGAATACTTGACTAGAATGTCAGAAAGCAGCTGCCTGATCTCACAATGCAGAGGATAAGCAGCTGAGATTTATTGTTTCTCTTGGCAAATTTCTGAGCCATATAGCACTGTTGCTAGCATTAAGCAACAGTAATGAAACTTCTTGGTTTAATTTTTGTGTGTATCCAGTTTCCTGTGGCTATTGGTATGAAGTTAAGATTGTTGCTTAGTGTTCTTTAGATGCTTTATTAATAATCTGCTTTGACCTGAAGGGCTTTACTCACTTTCAGAAGTAGGAACAATTTGTAGTTGGCTTGGATAAGTTATAGTTTTGGGATACAGTAAAAAACACCAGACCAACAGCTTTAGGGATAAATAGTTAATCTCAGAGTAACTGTACTGAAACAAGTACAATTAGTAGTACAGCTACGTCTGAGATGCCAGTGAATTCAGTAATTCATTAATATCAGAACAAACTTAGTGTCAGGGTGGACAATGACCTCCCTAACCATGGTGATCAGGCAAATTGACAGGAAGCGGGGCATGGCTTCTTTGGACGAACAGCTTAGACCAGCTGATGGGCACAGGGGGTCCAGAATTCCCTGATCACACCGTTGTCTTTTGTAGTTGAGTTGTGGAAGCAGTCTCTGGACTTGATAACCAGTCATGACATCACACTTCTGCTTCTTCTCCATGCTCCTCTTCCTTTTGTGAGTGGTACTCGAATGCTGTGGTGTGCAATCACCAAATGGAGCTACAGCCGTATGGAGAAATACCATATAAGGCACTATTACTCCCATACAATTTTGTTGTTTTGAGATTCTAAGTGAAATGCATAAAGATTTCTGCAATCACATTTCTCCTTTCTTTGGACAGGAAGAGTTAAGATATCGGTGTGGAAAGGAGAGGAGATTTGCTAGCATGACAGAGATGATGCATTCCCAAATTAATTTGCAAACGCAAACATTTCAAGAATTGAAACCTTTACTGTCAAGATTATAACTGAGCACACTTTTCATTTCAGTATTAATATTTTATTTTGCTTGGATAAACTTACTGAAGTGTGATGACTAGAGGTTCAAAATACATAAAATACTATGTATGGATAATTGTCTCTAACAAGATAATTTTTATGATAGAATGTGAATACAATGGGATTGATTTCATACCTATAGGAAAAAAGTAAGCAATTCATCTGTTTAACTGCTTCACATATTTTCCTTCCCTCCTTACACTCCGCAAATAAAGTTTCAGTTGTGCATTTTGAAAGTAGCTCAAAACATTCATGATGATCAGCTAATTTTGAGGAGGAAGACAGTCTATCAGCTGGTGCAGACTGGCTTTTTTGTGAACCTTGCCCCTTCCAACATGTCAGTTTGTGAAAGAAAAAGGTGAAGCTACTTCATTTGTCTGCACCTACTCTAAAGTTCTTTCATACTTCCTTACTTTGTTAGCAGTTTTTCCTTTTGGACTGGTAACCACTAAAGCAAGGGAAGGACAAAACACTTGGAAAGGAAAAGTGTGAAAAAACTGTAACAGGTTTTTTTTTAAAAAGTCTTTATGATCTACACTTATTTCACTGACCAAGTATTAGCAATGTGTTTTGAAAAATAATTTGCTTCTGCTGAAAGACAGCCATATGAAGTTCTCTTTGTGTGAAAAGCTGAACTCTTTCTCACTTGAAAAACATATTTTCCATTTTTGTCTTTGTAGGGGATGACAAGTCTTCCAGATTATGTCACATTTAAGTCTTTCCCTGGAATGCCACTTCAACATATCTTCAGTGCAGCTGGTGATGATTTGCTCAGTCTTCTGCAAGGCTTATTCACATTTAATCCTTGCAATAGGGTTACAGCTACTCAGGTATAATACGCTTGCATTATGTCCTCATATTCCTTAATCTACTGTTAATATCAGAAAAATGTGCTTTGAAGTTAGTAAGCCAGGTTTGAAATGAAATGTCATATAGCTCAGTCTGTGAAATACTAGAAACATATTTCCAGTATTTTGTAGAGAAAACTCTGAAAGGCACGAATAATGCTGACTGATGATCTCCATTTCCAATGTAGTGGAAGGTAACAACTAGAAGGTGTATGAGGCATGGCATTCAGACAGTCGTTATACTTGACATTCAAAATTCAGTCCCCTAACACTTGAAATGTAAGACTTAACATAGCATATCTTACTCCCTGGTTTTGAAAGGTTTTCATTCTTAATTCGTCCAGTGTCATCTTCAATTTTATTTAAACTTTTTTGATTCTTTTTTAACATGAAATTCTGTGGTGATTTAAACTAGCATTCTGATCTGAATATCCTTTTCCATTAATACTTGAGTGAAACTTGTGTCAATTCCACTATTTCTTGATGGGGAGAAATGAAGGACTTCAAAACATTCTAGTTAAGAGTATTGATTTCTGCTATGAAGAAGATAAAGCAGTTGGCAGTTTCAAAACTGTATTTCTGTCACCTTACACGGTTCGGAAAGCATGCAAGAGACAAAACTGACTGCTCAAGGTCAGGGCTCCCTTATTGCTTGTTACACAAGGCGGATCCCAATCCAGGGGATCAGCGTATGTGTTAAGTGTCTCTTTACTAGAAGACTTTTTCAGAGAACATTCAGGTTTTTTGTCACAGTCTTTAAGAACTTTCAGTATAAGTTTCCAAATAATTACTGCTATGCTTGGGACACGTCTGTACTAGTTTTTATGTATAAAGTCGTTTTACAGGTCATATTGTAAGCTGGTGACTTGAATATATGATTTTTCTAGTCTAGTATTTTTATTGACAATGCCACAGTCTAATGCAGGAAGCAACTTCTGCTTGCTGTATTGGCTTGATTTATAGCTGGCACCAAATACCACGTAACTGACATAAGGAAGAGTAATGATTACCGAAGAGACAACTTAGCCTCTTTTCCTTAACCACAGTTTATGGAAGCTGTGGAATTCCTAAAATTTAAAATAGGCTATGTAATTCCACTACATTAAATCAACCCTGCTCATCTGTATTTTTCTTCTGCTGTAATTCAAACTGTTTTTCCCAGTTTACAGTGTAGAAACAGCACAGTTAAAGGAATTTTTGTGAAGGACTTAACTTAAAAGCTGGCAAAACAGATGGTGTCAAGGTCCTGGATCTGATCAAGACTTAAGATATATTCTTTTAATCTTTTTTTATGCCTTTCTTCTTTATCATCTTGTGTCATCTGTCTGTTCAGAATGCAAGCGCTATAGAGATAAAAACTTGCTGTTTGTACAGACTACCTGCAGCATAGTCTAGAGTTTTATTAGGATGTCTGAGCATTAGTTAAAAATAACAGTACACAATTATCTCTTGGCTTACAAATCAAAGTGTTCTGTGTAGTCGGAGAACACAAAATCTTGATTTGCCTCAAGGCCACCTGCTAATATGTGTCCAAGCAGTTTAGAAGTCCCAATTGCAAGTGCCTTATTTCATTATAACCTCTTCATAGATAGTGTTCTGACATTTTATACTAATCACTTGGTTATTTTTCTTCCATTGTCATTAAGGCATTGAAACAGAACTATTTCAGTAACCGACCAGGTCCCACTCCAGGAAATCAGCTGCCAAGACCCAACTGTCCTGCGGAAGCTGTGAAGGAGCAACAAAATGCACTTATAAATCTAAAAAGGAAGAGAACAGAAGGAATAGATCAAGGTAACCTCTTAATGTTTCACCTGTTTTAAAACAGGAGCTACATGCTCAGAGAGAATGTGATACTTTCAGTGTTTCAGAACAAAAACTCTCTGAATGGACTACATTCCTGGGCACCAGCACCATCTGAAGCCCTTTAATGATTTATGCTTTAGAGTGAGAATGATTTAGTTCTGTGTTCTAACAGAATTGGTACAAAAAAAGGCTCTTTTGTGATGCTTAGGAATCTATTTGTTAGAATAAATACCTAATTCCATTGAATAGTGTGGTACTACCCAGTAAATTATAGGTGATTATGATGCCCTTTTTTGGGTTTTTTTTGAGACATATTACTGAGGTGGAAATAACTTAACTTTACATCACTTAAAAAAAGGCAGGGGTGTGAGAGAGAATCATGAATCATAGAATGGGTTGGGTT
>VXBL01000340.1:238704-273899 GCA_013400195.1 Aramus guarauna | reverse complement strand
CCCTCTCGCCTTGCCGGGGAGAGCCGGTCTGTGCCCCCGGTGCGCGGCGGCGGTGAGTGGGCCGCGGGGTGGCGCTCCGGGGACCGCGTTCAGCCTTCCCCCCCTCTTCCCGCGGGTGCCCCCGGAGGGCCGTCGGCATCCCGGCCGCGTCTGGCCGCCTGCCGGGGTCCTCCCGCGCCCACTCTCTCGCTCGGCTCCCGGGCGGCGATCGGGGAGGACGGGGGGAAGCGGCGGCCTCGCCGGGGGGCGGGGTGTGTGGGTTGCGGTGTGTGCTCGGGGCTGGCGGGGCAGCGGTTACTTGTGTCGCCTGGAGAAGGCAGCTGGGGTGCGGGCAGCCGGCTGCGGGCGAGACAAAGGAGCGGCTCCCGCTCGTCTCCGCGGAGCAGGGGGGCAGACAGCGTGGTGCCTGGCAGCAGACTTCCCGCTCCTTGCGCTGGCCGCGTGTGCCGGCTCCTGGGAAGACTTAGGAGATAGTTCGGTGCCGTGCAGTGAAATACATGCCTTCTAACCCATCTCGGCTCTATAGGGTTGGTTTTTTTCCTTCCGCGTTGACTTCGGTGCCTGCGGGTGGGGATGCGAGAGGTAGCAGCAACAGTTGTAATTGCAGCGTGTTTGCGGTTGAGGTTCGTAAGTAGGAAGTGCCCGCAGACTGCAGGGGATTGTGCCTGTGGAGGCTTCGTCGTTTAACTTCACCCACGTTAAATTGGAGGAACTTTCCACGTGCTTTGTGTTTTAAAGATAATAGTAAAAGCAGAGGTAATGCCCGTGAACTTGACTTGCTCCCTGTATTCCAGAAAGCCATCACGTTTGTCTCCCATCCAATTGAATTCTAATTCTCCCTTGAAAAGCTCCAGAAGTCTTAAGTTCACAAGGAGAAAATTTGTGTACTCAAGAATTATTAAGGCTTGTTAGCTTTGATATTTCATAATTTTTAATATGTACTCCTAGTGTGTGAGGCAGTAGAAGAACAAGATTTGAAAGGTTCTATTAAGTGATTGCTGTTAGGTAGTTTTGTTAGCTGCAAATTCAGATTTGGTGATTAGGGTTTTTTTTTAAGGCAACTGAACAAATGACACTGTAAAGAAGCAAAAAGCAGTTTCATGTAGCGAGGTGTAGAGCGACATTGATGATGGCTTTTCAGTGCGTCTAAAAGGCTTTTCTGCAGTTTTTCCCTCCAATACTGCAGCTAGATGCTACGGATTCTTTTCAGAAGCTTGTGCTCTTCCAGAATACCTTCCTCTATGCTAGTACCTTGTTTTTGTTGTGCTCTCCACCTTCCAACAAGTTCTTTTATGTTGTGAAAAGTAAGTAGCATTGTAAAGCTTGGTCAAATTAACTTCCAATCTAATTTACTTTCATCAGTGGAATACTTTTGGTAAGAGTAATGTACTTTGAAGCTGAGTCTTAGATCCATCTGGCACTGTTCTTGGACATATTTTTTTCCTTCAGAATAAGAAGACAATATGAAAATACTACTTTTGAAATGCAAAACTCAGCTGCTTCTCTTCTGTGCTAACCTCTTTGTGAGACTAGGTACTCTTAACAGGCCTTTTATCAGAGGGATGACAATATTGAGGAAGTTCAGTATTGCTTCAGATGATTTATTAACTAGCAATTTACTTCCTTTCAGTGTTGAGCAGTTTTAAAGGTAGAAGTTAAATTAATTCAGAATGCTTCTTACAAGGAAAAAGGCTTTCACAGGCAGAATCATGTTGAACTTCTGCCATAGTCTCTTGAATGGGAGGGTTTTCTTTCACTTGAGAGAGTCCATGGTAGGCATGTTCACAGGCATAGCTGGATAGTTAAGTCACTTGGATTCTAATTTTGCAAGGACTTGTATCACAAACAACCACATGTGTAAGATATTGCAAGGCTAGGCACTACAAATGGTATGTGTCATCTATATTTTACTTAGCACAATGGGGCTGGCTGTAAGCTGGGAGAAGAGCCCGTTTACTGACGCATATGTTATGACTGTATCAAAGCTAATAGTAAGTCACTAGGTTAAAGTCTAATTCTTAGTACCTGTTAGTGTAAAACGCCAATATCTTGAACCTCCTCTCTATGTTTGTGTCAGGAAATGCATTTTCATTAAATCCTACCTTAAGGTAAATATTAGGCGTTCTCTTAACCTGTCACTGACATTAACACATGCAATGTGAAAATCACCTTGTTCATTCTGGAGACTTATATTATTAGTTATCAAATGTTGGCTAATGTCCAGCTATTTTAATTAGAAAATAAACATACATTTTATGGCCCAACATGACACCGTTTTGTTTCAGGTTTTGTGGAAGATGCGTAGTTTGAGAAATCTGCATGATTTGTAAGAGAAAAGTCACAGTTCCCAGGCCTTCCTCTGGGACGAAGAGCCTGTTGTGTAATCCTTTCATTTGAGGCTTTCAAATGAAACTTTCATGAGGCTTAAATGTTTATGTTGATGAGAATATTAAGATGCAATAGCACTTGGACTCTTAACAAAGATCACCTGGGCACTCCGCAAACATACAAAGCCTATATCTGGAACAGCTTAGACTTAAATCCGTTAGGTGGATCACCAGGTCAGGTTTCATTCCTAAGCCTTCACTTAGGCAAATACGTTCTTTGCATAACCTGGCATGCTTCCTCTCACAAATGCAAGATTGGGTACAAAGCTTATACTTAAGTCTGTCGTAGGATTTGTGCGGGTAGTTTTGTTAGTATAAATGGAGATTACACATATGAATCACTGCACTTGTGTGTTACTTACAGTGTTACCAGCAGTCGGTCTTCCAGGAGTAATATACATGAAGTTTAGGCAGGACATCCTATCATGCTGTATGGAAAATGAGAAGCCTGGTGATATAACCTTCGCTGTGTGTATGCTCTGCTGTCTTTGAAGTTAGGAGAACTGGAGTCCGAATCTCTTAACGCTTTAGAAAAACTGAAGACTGCAAATTTGTATTTATCTTCTGAGGTGTAATAGCTCGACAACTGGAGTGGCACTGTGTAATCTCCAAGACTTCTTCCATGGTATTATGAAAATACAGTGAGCTTAAAACTTGAATTTTATATGCAGTGTTTTTCAGTGTGTTGGTTTGTACTTGGTAGGATGTACTTGAAAGTACTTGTTGTTTTACTGGAATCTGATAGTTTTCCTGCTCAACAAAATTACAGCTTTTGATTTGTTAATGCTATTCTGTTGAATTATGCAAGTATAAAAGACACCCGCCACCTTAATTAGAATTGTAGGCATGATATCTTTTCTTTAAATCCATATTTTCTTTCTGTTCCAGAAAATTGGCCCTTTTGGCAGTTTACTCTCCTCAGTTGCCATATTAAATGCATATTTGGGAGCAGAGAATGTGCTGGATTTAAAGCATTTTTTTATTTGCATTAGTTAGTTAGGAACTTAAATTGGATTAATTTATTTGAAATGCTTCTTGATATAATCTTGGAAGGCAATGATAAAGTGGTGTCAGGATAAGGACTGAAATCTGTGTCAAATTGGTGTCATTGAAGACAAGGAGTATGAAAATGTTTTGAATGTGTAGCAACTGCATATTGCTGTAAGGCTGTGTTTAAAGCTTCTAGCCTGCTCAAGTTCAACATGCCATTACAATGTTTTATTAGTTCCTGCATTGACCAGAATCTTCCCTATACTCTAAAATGTATATTATAAGTGTACACACACACTTTTAAGATTAAGTACTTCTGCATGCCCTCAAGACTTTCTTTGTAAGTAACCAGCACTTAAAATATTTGAAGTTATTTGAAAACATTGGTGAAATTTTAAAAGTTTTCCATGAGGCTGAGGAGTGAAATGTTTCTGCATTTGTTCTTATTGTAAATGATCAGATTTCTACCAGAAATTGTACTGGAACTTTGTTAGCATGAAAACTCAAATACTCCTGGATTAGATTCAAAAAACCCAACAACCCAATGTCTGAAAGATCCAACAACTATGATAGTTTTCAATTTATAGCACATCTAAAACAATGCAGCTACTGAAACATTTTCTTGTACTTCTGGTGAAACTGTTGTGAACCCTTTGTCCTAATTAGGACTACGTTCAAGAGCAGCAGAATAAAAATAGAATGTCGGCTTAGTCTGGGAGGGCAACTGTTATTTACAGCGATTTCTTTAGACGCATCCCCACGTGAACTTATGTGCTTTGGTAACAAGTGGAAAGGTAGTGAATAAAAGCAGTGTAACTTACAGCCCAAGTGAGTACTGAAATTGTTTGAACGTGACCCTTTCTTGTCATTGCAGTGCCAGAAATGGGAGGATGTGTGTTTGTTTCAGTGTGATGAATTAAGGGCTCTGTTTATAAGGCTTCAGTGTAACTTCTAAACAGTGTACAAATTTAATACAAGTACATTTGATAAACAGCTGTTACTAGAAGTATTATTTATTAGAACTGGAACCAATAAAGCATGTGGTATTTGGACAGATACTTAATAATCATCACTCTTCTGTATGGACAATGCCATGAAAAGTGAGGGCGTGCATGAAAACACTTCTTAGTTTGTTTTAAATGACCAGCATTGCTGAAGAATCATCTGATTGTGGAGAGGAAGACTGGAAATGGGTTATCTCTCCAAAACAGATGTGTGTTTGTGTTCTTCCATCTTAAACTTCTGAAGATATGAAATGCTGCGTAGCAATCAAAGCATAACAAATTAAAGTAAAAGCTGAGTAGTAAAAGATGCGCATTGCTGATGCAAAAGTCGCTGAGTATTTGTATTCCATCCTGACTGGCATAAGAGCTCTCATTCTAAACTTAGTGACAGAAACTGTATATTTTTGGCACTTTTGATAGCTGTGAGAGACAGCTCTTTTAGGTAAGAGATAAGATATCCTTTACATCTTGTTACTTTTTTTGGATTTGGAAGCTAACCTTTAATTAAAAATAGCATAGTATGCTCTGAAGCTGCACTGGATACTAATTAACTCCATTGCTTAAAGCCATGCTGTCTCCTAAGATTTCCTGCTGTTTGCACTGGATAAATATTTATGCTTCAGCAAGGCATTAACTTCAACCTGATGAATTGTGCATACAACTTTAATATTTTTGTTAATACTAAACACCCTAATTCTGTACTATTACAATATTTTATTGCAACTCTTTTTTTTAGAAAGGGGGGAAGAAGCCCATTACACTTTAAATATGTGATAGAGAATTAAATCTAATACTCAATAATTAAGCTGTCTAGCATTTTGAGTATTGTACAGAAGATAGTGGTGGATAATATAAGGTCTTCAGGAATGTCTGGTTAATGGACAAGGCTGTACTATAGCATTGTGGTTTGTTTTCAAGTACTTGAATCCAGTTCTCATGCACAAAGACAATTGCTTTGCATTTTTAATTCTTCTTAATCCTACAGTGTTTGCTGTCTTAAAGGAAGTGACTGGAATATGTTGAAAAACATTAAGCTGACCTAATAAATCTTAAAAAAACTGCATTTAGCAGGTTTTTAATACCAGCCACTGTCCCTGAACATTAGGATACTGTGAATATTTTCAAACAGTCTATCATGTAAGACATGTTGGGTGTACTAGAGTAACATCTGTATCTGAGGAAGCAGGCTATAGGATTTTCAGGTACAAAACTGAAAACTTTCCCCCCCCAGTAACATTCCTTCTCAGTGTTTGCTAGCTGAAGGAAATTGTGTTACTCTTCCAGAGCTGAAGTAGGCTGCAAAATCAGACTGCAATGTTATATACTCTATGTTAGGCTGATGAAGGGAAATTTCTTTGAAAGCATGGGGAGGAGTGATATTAAAGAATTCCTTAGCTCTTGGTACTTGGTGCTAAAGCAACAATTTAATGTTCCTTACAGTAACTTTACACTGGATTTTGCCAGTGAAATTCTGAGTGTTCTCCTATAGTTTGTGGTTAGTAGCACATCTGGGTGAACCAATTATTGTCTACTCAGTTAAAATAACTTTCTTACTGGCTTTCTTTAGGTTGTGCCAAAATACCTACCTGCTTCATGTCACGTGCTGCAGACATGCTACTGCTTTTACTCAGAGCTTTTAGGCTCAACAAGCTGTAGTCTTTCCACTCACATCTCTCACACTCGTAATTATATTGACTCTATATGTCAGGTCTAGAAAGACTAACAGGCTCTTGCATTTTTTTCGTGCTTTGAACTAAATTCCCAGTGCAGCAGCCAGAGGAGCAGGTGAGAGGCTTTTGACAGTAATTCTGCACATCACTTACACGTGCATTTTGCAGCTTTGTCAGTGCTGGTATAGTATTTACCAATTCCTGCCTGTCTTGAGAGAATGTGATTTACATTTAATTGTAAAGCTGAGGGGAAAAAAAAATTAAGGTTTCTTTCCCCTTTCCCTGTTTCCTCAGGAGCATTTTGTGTCATTACTGTAAATGATGGGTATTTTCACCATACTGGTGGTGTGATGAGACGCTGTACTTCAGACAATCAAATTCGTCATGTTACTTAGCAAAACACAACAAAGGAACATCTGTTTTGCAGAGTACTTAATGATGCTGCTTAAAGTATCAGAATTCTGTTGTTTCAGCTAGAGTTGGTTGGTTTTCTGTTGAATTTTCAGTAATGTGTGCAAATATAGCAGAACTACTCTTCCAGCACTCTTGCATCATGTTAGATATTGAATAGATTAGCAATCTCTGCTACTCTTAATTTTTTTGCTGCTGTAGTAACTTTTGTTTGACGTACATATTTTCAATATTACTCTTTTTGTCTTACACCAAAATTTTAGAGTGTATGAAACATATGCATTTGCAGTAGTTACCAAGAGTTCTTACTAGAATGTAATGGTTATTTGTGCAGTAATATTTTATCCCAAACTGTTGTTAGTGGCAAGCTGTAGCTGTACAGGTAAAACTGATAAGGATTTTCCACCAGAAACTTAACATAATCAGAGAAGATCTCTGAACTGTGCAGTTTCTTTGCATACATAATCCATACATTAATTCCTTAAGGAAGCAATGAAAATAATTCATTCCAATTTTAGTGATATTTTAGAGTGTCTTAGATGTTTTGACCTATTCCGGCAAAGAAGTGGATGAGAGTTCACCTATGTTCACAAAGTTGCAGCAATCCAGTGAAACAGTGACAAGGACTAACTCACTTAAACATTTAAAACTGCTTTTTGTTGTAAAATACAAGTCCTGTACAAATTCAGTAGCAGCAGTAGGATGTGGGTATACTTGATGCCAAGGGAAGAAGGAACACCTAAAAGAAGGTTCCTGCTTGTACAGTAAACAGAGGAACAGACAAAAGTGTAAATGGAAAGTTAACTGAGTGATGAAACAGGAACCAGATAATGCCACGTTTACCCTTCAAGAAGTTCCTTAAATGTGTCTCCTGATTTTAAACAATAGATACACGATTCTTTTGTGTTGTGCAGCTCCGCCCCCGAATGTCATACTTTTTGAAAAATGGCCATTCACTTTGATCATATTTGTTATTCTCATGTGATATAGTTTGCTTTGCTCTTGGTTCATTGCAACTCCTCTTTCCTATAGGTATGACACTTTTTTATGAGCATATTGTTCAGCTGTATGAATGTCATCCATGTCATTAATGACATGGTTCATTTGAGTCCACTGCCCCAAATGCACGTGTAGTCAATGACTGGTTTCCATGTATTGTCATAATTGTATCTGCCATTCAAGTGACTTTTCAGTTGCCGCTAATCATTAAATCAAGTTCCAAGTTGATAGACTTCAGATTATTACAGAAACAAATTTTGACTACTTTGTTAGGCTACAGAAATATTTGTCAGGCTCTAAATCATGAAGTCTGTGCTCTAAACCAGAGCTCTGAATTTGTAACTGAATACTGAAGTACTGCTGACTTATTGTAGAAGTACTAGATGTGAAGGTCTTACAGAATGCACTTAGAAATCACGCCTGTCTTGAGCAGAAAACATCTTGAGATTTAATGAGAATGCAAGTAAAAGAAACGGGAAAAGAAAATGAGTGCACTCTGTTATTTTTAATCTTAAACTGTTTTCTGCTACTTAAGTGATACCAATATAAATTCAGTAGAAACTTTCTGTTGTTATGCCTGTGGAACAGCAGCAGATTACTTGGTGATACCATTTACCCTGGAAATCTGTACATGAGTTGCTCAAATAAAAGTCCCTCCAGAACCTATATGACTTTGAGTTTCGTGAGATTTGTATTTCTTTCTTGCAATAATATTCTGAGCTTTACATGCTTTCATGAAGTGGGAACTTTTTACTTGGAGAGCTTTTCCATCTAATATGAATTCAACCGAAATTAATATGCCCTACAATGTGAGACAACACTGTTTTCCTGCTCTGCCACTATTATGCTTAGGGGATTTGACTTTTTAAAAAAATTACAATACAGAGTGAGACATACAGGGTAGTAAATTGAGACTTCAAGTTGCACACACTTTGTACTACAGCATTGAAATTATATGTGGCAACAGAGCATTTCATGTTTTGGATATATCTTTTCTGAATGAGACAGAACTGTGGGTTGTGCTGTTACTTTTTAAAAATTTTAGTTAAAGTCATGTTTTTCTGTTGCTTATAAAGTATGTACAAAAACCCACAAAATTGTTCTTAGGTGCTCTGAAATGTTTTTCAAATTAATGTCTCCAGTCTCGTTGAGTATAACAGGTTTGTGTGCAGGAAGGCTGTTCTGGGGGGAGGAAGGGATGAGAAAGAATGAGGAAACTGCTGTGGAGAGGTAAAGCATATTTTCCTGAAGTTGTTACACACTGCATTATGTGC
Source organism: Aramus guarauna (assembly GCA_013400195.1). NCBI lineage: Eukaryota > Metazoa > Chordata > Aves > Gruiformes > Aramidae > Aramus > Aramus guarauna. The sequence continues at coordinate 265,164 of VXBL01000340.1, read as the reverse complement.
ATGTATTGATGGACCATCAAATAGGCAGAATACCCCAAAATGTCATTCTCAGCCAGTGGAGCTGGGAAGTTTTGGCCAAAAATGTTGCATTCTTAATGTTGCTACTAAAAAGCAGAAGTTGAACAGTATTAAAAACAGAAGGTGAAGAGCCTGCTCAAACTCCTGTCCCTAGTTTGTGAGCTGAGTCTTTTTCCTTCTGACAAATTGCTGCCGAACTACTTGTCATATGAATGCTTCTCCACTTGCTCTAGCCGAAACTACATGCTGTAATGGTAGAAGGTGTTGGAATGGTGCCTTTAACAGTTAATGCTCAGAGGTGAAGTACAGCCTCTGCTCAATTCTCCACGTGCTTTTTAGGTCATACTTAAGCTATTGTGCAGCATCTGCTTATGCATGCTATACACTGAGAGTGTTTCCAACAGCTGAATTACCTGACACCTTTCTTTTGGACATGTGGCTGAAAGTTCTGAACAAACTCTAATTTGAGATGAATTGCAATTTTCACTTAGAAAGGAAAACTTGTTTTTAAAATTAGCTCGCAGCAAACAGACTTTACAAATGGCTAGACTAAATAACTACTAGTAAATGTATACTGTATAGTAGCACTGAAGTTTGAGAAGGCAAGGAACTAGATGTCATGGCATTGCTACCAAAATAGTTTGCTGTGCTCTTGAAAAAACCATTGGTTGGTTCAAAGCTTGTTTGCAACACTGAAATGAGAGCTGCAACGTGGTTGTTCTCTCTGCATAGTTTGTTCTATTTCACTATTTTAAATTTAAGCTGTCTTTGGGTTTCAAGAAAGCTTCCTGACTTCATAGGGATGTAGTGTACTTTGGGCTTAGGGAAACTAGGGCACATGAGAACAGTAAGTTTACTTTGCTTGGAGTTCTGTAGAGAATGTTTCTGGTAAGTGTGTAACTCCTGCAGCACTGTTTTCCCTTACAGAAGTGCTAAGAGCACTGTGTTGTGTACTGCAGTATTGCCTGCTCATGGACGCTCTTGACGCAAGTTACAGGAGTGCTGATACGCAGAATAGAGTCAAAATTTCTAAAGCTTTCTAGTTCTTATCAGAGCATGAAGAAGATACTTTTATTTTAATACGATGGAATTTTTTGTCTAAAGCAAAAACTGGAAAACCTGTGTGGATTAAGTCACTTTTGTAGTATCGGAACACTGTCCCTCTTACATGTTTTTGTTTGTTTCATTTATGTTTGGTTAAGCTTGTGGTTGTACTCACTTTAATGTTGTCATATCGTAGAATGGTTATATGCATCATAAGGAAATAGCATGTAGTTATTACTTTGATTTTTCTTCATATATGTTAAACTGTTTTTTCAACTACATGTATTTTATCTAAGACTAGACTGTTTATATCTTTGTTCTTAAAGATTTAATAAGATGTAAACAATAGCATTTGCATGATGTAAAATAAAAGAAGAAGCAAGTATATTTCAGCTGCTAAGAAAAACTGTTTTGAAGGTAATAGCTCTTATTTTCCTACAATGAATGTAACTACAGTAATACACTGCAGATATACTACAAATGAAATTGCTTGAAAGAGAGTAGGGTTTCTGCAAGCTGGAGAATGGGTTGTAACTGGAGTAAGTTGGCTTCCAGGTGGTCAGTTTTGACTAACTCTGTGGTTACCAGTATAGCGGTTGTACTTAGTGTGCTTTTGTGTAGAAGTCAGCAAGGAAGAAATAGTAAAGTAGGGTTAAAAAAATAATAAATTCAATCTGTGGAAGTTAGTTCATCTTAATTCAGTTTGGTACTGTACAGCTAGGGCTGCTTTTGTACAGCTTTAGCAATATAAATCTGATTTACTGTGGCCTGTATAAATTCAAGTGAGTATATTGGTGTGTAATCTCATCTCTCTATCTTGGTGAGTTGTTTAGCGGGCATGAGTCTTGAAAGAGTTATCTCCTTGCTGGTAAAGGGCAGGTACAAGGTTAGTTACATACAAAGGTGGTTTGTAATAGTTGTTTGCTAATCTGAAGTTAAGCAAATATAATTGCCAGGAGTCAAAGATCAGGATTAAAATCTTAAAAAGTCTATGCTTATAGGGATCCTACCTTCTGCTCAAGACTCTTTAGAAAGCTGTCATCATGAATGTGTTGGCTCATGTGTGCCCATATGACTATTGGCCAGCATTGTAAATGGCGTTATGACCTCAACTGTAGGTGGTTTTGTTTGGTTTCTTTCTATTGACAGATAGACAGGAAGGTTGTAGAAGGCTGAGTTAGTTGGATATGCCAAGTATTTGTGTGTAGGTTTCTGGGCTGCAAAGCATCAGTATTCTATGGTGCTGGATCCTTTGCACAAGAAACAACTGCATTTAAGATAGTTATTTATAGTTTCTATATGGTCTAGTTAATGTATGCTTTCCTCCTTTAGAGTTACTTTTTTTTTTCTTTATTGGCTGTCATCAAAACTGAATTGAGGTTTGTTGTCTGTGGTTGAATATTATTATCCCTATGACTTTAAAAATTTGTAATGATTATCACTCAGGAGAACTTTTCCATTTGATAGGCAAATACCTATTACTTTGTCATATCCCAAGTATAAACTATTCAAGAAGCATATGTGCACAAGATCAGGAAATCTTATTTAAATCTGTATCATGGAAAAATCCATTGACCCCTGGCTCTTCAAGGCTGATGTTCCACATTGTGATCTAAAGTGTACGCTGCAAATAAGGTGGTGGCTTCTCGCAGTAATGGGGGGGGCGGGGGAGGGAAGGCAGCAAAACTGAAAACCGCCCTTGGCAATATGAAATTCACATTGACTGCAGATTCAGTTCCTAAGGTTCAGTACCTTTACAAACCACTGGGAGCAAGCATGTTCAAAAGAGTTATCTTTGTGTGGGTTCGCTACCATATTGTGAAGAAGACTGCAATAATGAGCATACTGAATCAGACCAGAATTTCTGCAACCTTGTTGTCTAACGGTGGCTGTTAGTAAAGGCCTAGAAAGCAATTGATAGGGGAAGTTGGAAGAGTGTACTGGGGGAGTAACTTCTGACTTCAGCTTTCTGAACTGGAAGTGCTTATATCTTTAGTGACTGTAGATGGATTCTTCCATGAATGTCTGGGCTTTTTTTTCCTGTGCTTTCATGTAAAGTTCACGTACTTGGACACGGGACTCCAATACATACTTCCTTTGCATTGTTTTTGGTAACTCCTTCTGTTTGTTTTGATCCTGTCACCTGTAGTTTCACTGTTAGTTCTGTTAGAAGATGCTGAAAAGCCATTTTAGGAATTTGCTTGAGTCAGTCAGTGATGCTTGGTGCACCATATCTATCTTGTTGACACTGACTGGTTTTACACTGAAGATAGCAATTATCAGAGTACATTTGATGCCGAGCCTTTGAGCACTGCTTGCGTTGTGTATTTGAATAGAGCATGTGGCTTAGTACAATGGGGTTTTTGTTTCTTTGTGCAACTTGGAAAAATGTCAAGAAGTCAGACCTGGCCTTTGTGGCTTCTGAAACTTGCCAGGGTGGTTTTTGGAGTCCACAGTAGCATCAATTTCTTTTCTCAAGAGATTTATTTGATATACCTATTACTACACCTACAAGTGTCTGTTGAACAGGATAGCTTGACCACATTCAAAATTGTGTAGTAAATGAACAGATCACTGTATCATTAGAATGAGTTGTGCCTTAACATCAGGAAAATACATTCTTTGCTTTGGCAATTTATTCAAGACTACACTTGCCTGAGTGCTGTTTGCTGTTCTGAGGCTTACCAAGGATTGTGTCTTTCTCTGAAATGTGTTGAGAGAGAAGAGGGTTCAGCAGCATGAATTTTAAGTATAGACTGTAGTCTATAAGTGAGCTTCACATATGATGTAGAGCTGATTAAAAAGTTGTTAATACTACTCGTACCACTTCAAAGGTTAAGAAAAGTTGAGTCTTTATTGGTCCTTCCCTACTTTTGTATACAAACTGCTATAGAATACAATATGTACCAGGGACTTGATTTCTTACGGGTCTGATACATCCTAACAAAATGCTCACAAGTTTACTTGTTCCTCTTCTGGGATGAGTTGACAAATTTGGCTGGTGTTTCATAAAAAAATCTTAAATTTCTGCTCCATGTTTCCTTTAGGCTAATTTTGTTTTTGGGTTGTGGTTTTTTTGTTGTTGTTGTTTATTTGGTTTTGTTTTGTTTTTCTTAGCAAATAGTACAAACTTCCAAGCAGATACTTTTCAGATTAGGTAAGGACACAGTATATGCTTTCCCTCCTCTTCCAGCAATTCCCAGAGGACAGGACTTGAGCAGTTTTTGGCTCCTGGTTTTGTTTTTTCCAGCTCTGTGACTTCAGCTAGCAAATGCCTAATGCGGTGGCTCCAGAAGGTCAGTTCTGCAGAACTCAAGAGTTCATTCTTCATCCAAGTCCAGCGTCCTTGTACTTAATCCAGGTTTCGTTTACACACGTGTATTCTGTGGATGAATTCTACAAAGGTTGGGTAGCTTTAAATAATAGGAAAGCCACCTATTGTGAGAATTTATTTTTAAAGAACAACCTGTGTTGTCTGTGATTTCATTCAAGGTTATGATTTGATATTATTGTATTAAAGTCTTGAGTGACAGGTATGAAAAACTGAAGCCATTTTAGTAGATGGATCCATTTGTAAGTTTGCCAGAGAATTGTCCTAATTCATCTCTGCTTGCCCTCCATCAGTTCAGTGTATAGCAACTTCTCCTCTCTCTTTTAAAAACAGCATGTTCCTGTTGTATTTGTGCTGTAATGGAAAAAAAAAAAAATGGTCTTTGTAGAGACTTCTACAAAGTTTCTTCCAAAGAAGACTCCCTTTTGTCAGATAAACTTGCTTGATGTCTTATTCCAGTCGTACTACTTATCTTGAAACAACGCAAAAATTGATATCTCCTATGTAAGGAGAGTTTTATTATAGCATTAGAAAAGAGCAAGATCAATTTACAGCTCTCAGAGGCTGCTTATTACTTGGGAACAGATCCAGAGAACAGTCCTACCTCAAGCTATATCAAAATGGATTGCAGATTTTGAGTGGAATGTAAGTTAAGACTTATTCTCCTCTTGTTGGTATTACAGCTCAAGTTGCATATGTCCTAGGGTTCCAGTGTTAGAGATTAGTAAGATCTGTACAGCTTTATGTATGCTTACTTTAAATAGACATTCAACTAGGAAAGCTAGTTTGTTAGCCATTGTTTAGTATAAATCCTGTTTCTTGCTGCTAATCCAAATGCTCTGCAGTCACAAGGCATAAACACACAGATAAATTTGACATGTGTTAGCTGGGCTGCAGTAGCTATGCATGCTTTCATCATGTGGCAAAAGTGAAGTAATGTGGTAAGACCTGCAATGAAAGTGTGTCACCTAAAGTTGCTTTATTTTATTATGATATAAGCTGAGAATATATATGTGTCTAATAAAAGTTCAACAGAGATGTGACAACCTGACTGTTACTGAGATCCATCACAAATAATTTTGTGTTATCACTTGAATCTTTGAGACTTATTCCTCTTTCCTGCAATTATATTCCATCAGGGCATGCAAATGGCTCTGCCTCTTAATTTCTTGGAATGAAGAGCATGGGGACATCTGAAACTGCTTGTCAGTTTTAGTCAAAGGATTGTTTGATTTGTGAGGAAAAAAGCAATTTGTTTTTAAAGAAATTCTCAAACTCTACTCATCTGAAATCTTTGCAGGGACTTAAGAGGAAGGGGCCAAGGAAAAAAGTCTGTTCAAAGGGAATTACATACTGATGTACCTTAAAACAAGACTTCTCTTCTGAGGGAGAAACACTTTGTAGTGCTTGCTGTATTGTTTGAATTTTCATTACAGTTTTGGTTTATAAAGTACATTTTCAATATAATTTTACAGCTGCCTCTCAAGGTAGCATGTATTTACTTTATCCACATTATGTTGCTTTAATTTCATAGTGACTGTGGCATCCAATGCTTACCGTGGCCTGTATCTTTCCAGTTGAATCCACTACAATGGAGCTGTAATTAAGGCATGTTTGTTGAATCCTTTTGGGACTTTTTTTTTTTTTTTCTGGAAAAGGTTAACAGATTCTATAAGTTGGGCCTTATTTTGGCCCACTTTGTGTTAAAAATTCCATTTTAGAGTTACTTTTTTGTAAACTTTCTATGGGCTTAAGAAAAAAATTGTATTGTTAACTGAAATTTGTTACTCCTTCCTTTAGAACAGTCTTGGGTTTGCTGACTGTGTCCATACATTGTTGCAGTCCAAGTTGATCTAAGGTTTACCTAGTGCAAAATGTGTCAATCCTCAGCAAAACAGTAGGTTGCCTGTTTTGAAAGATCCCACACACCTGATGTGTGGATTTGAGGCTTATTTATTATAGGGAGAGATCAGTCTAACAGATAATCTTGATCTTTGTCTTCAAGGAAAATAATTTTAAAATTAGATTTCATATTTGTGACACTCAGACGTGTGTTGCTGTGGATGCAGATGTAATTGAGGTTAAACAATGTATTCAGAAGGCTATGTGCATTTTTAATGCATGAAGGTAAAATAACAACAGTCTATCTTCTGTGCATCTCAACTGCCCTAAGTCTCAAGGGAATGCCTCTGTTACTTTAAAAATCAAAGACCTGATCAGCAAAACCTTTGTCCTGTTTCTTTCAGTTCAGCTTGTTATAGATTTCATTTCAAAAGTTCATGTTTTTGCCAAAAAAGACTTGCCTTCAAATACACAGTCATAAAAGCTTGAATTATTGTCCTTATTCCAATGGATAATGCCAGCCAAAGATGCTCTTGCTGTTTTTATTGGTCAAATGAATCCTATGTTCTGAGAGCCTTTAGTCTGAAAATAATGCTTGATGGATCAGTAGAAATAGGTGAAAAAATGCATCTCTTGGATAAATGTGGTGTCAACTATGGACTTGGAGTATCCAGGACTCCTCTGGACACTTTTAAATCTTTTTTTAATTCAAAGCAATGTTTCTTGCTTTGAACAGTCAGTATTAGCACAGGCATTTGTGCTGTTAATGAGGGTCAGTAGGGAGTGGTTACTATTGTCAACCCTGCTGAAGCATGAGACATTGCAGAAGTCCTGCATTTCTCCGGAATGAAAGATTGTGTGATTCTGTAGGAACTGATGAGGCTGTTCCTTCAATAGTAGTAGGACTAGCCTTTGTGCTTGTTAGCACACAGTATTATCTTTAAAAACCTCACTTCACAGCAGGGTTTGACGCACAACCTATACCATTACCTGGCCACTAATCCATCTTGTCATCATTATACCTTTAGAGACCACCAGCGTTGATCAAAAAGAGTTGGTATTTAGCTAGATGAGTTTCCTTCATGACAATCCTTCCTATTTCTTTGTTGATACAGGATGACAGAATGTATGAGGTTTGAATGGACCTCTGGAGATCATAAAGTCCAACCCCCTTTGGTCAAAGTAGTTAAAATTGAAACAGATTGCTCAGGATCCTGTCTAACTGGGTTTTGAATATCTCCAAGGATGGAGACTCCTCAGCCACTCCTGGCAACTTGTTGCAGTGTTTAATAACCTTTGATGAAGTTACATTTAAACCCTTTTTTAGTGTATTTCAATTTGTGCCCATTGCCTCTTGTCTGGTCACAAGGCACCAATGAGAAGATCCTGGCTCTGTCTTCTTTAGTCCCTCCCCTCAGGTAATTATCTACATTCATAAAATCCCCGTGAGCCTTCTCAAGGCTTGACAGTCCCAGCTCTCACCCTCTCCTCATGTGAGAAATGCTTCAGTTTGTCCATCAGCTTTGTGGCCCTTTCCCAAACTCTCTCCAGTATGTCCCTGTGTCTGTTGCACTGGGGAGCCCAGCACTCCAAATGTCTCACCAGGGATGAACACAGGGAAGGATCACCTCCCTTGACTTGCTGACTCGGGGCTGTTGGCCATCTTTGCTGCCATGGTGTAGCTGGCTCATGTTCACCTTGGTTGTGAAGACCCCCGGGGCCTTTTCTGCAAAGCTGCTTTCCAGCTGCCTGGCCCCTGTGTGTGCTGGTGCCTGGGGTGGTTTGTCCCCAGGAGCAGGACTTGGCATTGCCCTTGACCCTTCCCGAGGTTCATGTGCTGGCTCACATCTGCTGTCTGACATCCCTGTGAATGGCAGCACACCCCTCTGGGGTATCGACTGCTCTTCCGCATTTGTGTTCTCTGCAAGCATGCTGAGGGTGAGCTCTGTCCCATCACCCATCTTGGCTAATGCAGCTTTTAGACCATTCTGGCCCAGCCTGGGCATTGCTCCCTGGCGTACAGCAGTATGGCCAGGTCTCCAGCTGGACTTTGTGCCACTGGTCGTGGCCATTTGAGCCTGGCCACTGAGGCCACTGCCTGTGCTTGCTGGTAACACCAGGAGCAAAGGTGGCAGTGAGTAACTTGGGCTTTTCCATATCTCCTGTCAGGAGGTCCTCTGCCCTGTTCAGTCATAGTGCCCTATTCTTCCTCTTGCTGATATGTCGGCAAAAGCCTGTGAACCATTCTGGGGCATTCTTGATCCTCCTTCTTGCTTTGATCCTTCTTCCTCTTGGGATCCTGTGCTCTGCTGTGTCATGGTCATGGCAGCTATGGCTGCCCCAGTCTTCGCATCACTGCTGAATTTTTCCATGCTTGTAACTATGATGTTCAGCAGAGTGCCTGCCCTTGTTGGCTCCTAAGCAATCTCCTTCAGGAAGTTATAATCAGTGCACTCCAAAATACCTCTGGGTTGCTTGTTCCCTGTTGTGTTGCCCTTCCAGGAGGTAACAGGGGAGTTCATGTTCTGTGTGGGGACCAGATGCCTGTAAATGTGAGGCTGCTTCAGCTGTATGAACAAGGTGTCATATGTTTCATCCTGATCAGGTGATGAGTAGCAGACACCTGCCATAATGTCACCCATGTTGGTCTGCCCTCTCATCTGTGACCCATGAGCTCTCAGCTTTCGTTGTCCTTTGCATGGTAGAGCTCCATGCATCCCTGCTCCTCACCCAGATAAAGGGCAGCTTTTCTTCCTCACTATCCCGGACTGTCCTTAAAGAGCCCATATCCAGCCATGGCAGTATTCTGGCTGTGTGAGATATGCTGCTGTGTCTCAGTGATCCCATTGAGATCATAGCCCTGCAACTACACCCATACCACTAACTGCTCCCGCTTGGTCACCATGCTGCATGTGTGTTGGCGTATGGGCACTTCAGAGGCATCTAATCATGCTGATTTGCTAAAAGGTATTAGAGCTTCCCCCATCGTGCTGTCCTGTAGGTAGCACTTATATGTGCTTATATTTGAGGTAGGGCTCTGATTAGCTCTGTTTTTTTGTTTACAAGGTCTCTCTTGCCTACATCATTCTGTACCCTTTTTTGCCAACTCGGTCTACCACTTCCTCACTTGGCTGTCAGTTGTCATCTACCTCCCCTGAAGTTGCTGGTATCCTTCTCGTGGAGCTGCCCCAAACCTCTACCTGCCAGGAGAAGCCTTTTGGTGGAACTGTGGCTGCTTTGTACCTCCTAGGTGATTGCAGCTTCTACTGCTATTTTCTCCATAAATTTCCTTGCTTGTCATTCATAAACAAGCCCGTACTTGGGTATCAGTACTTCATAACTAATTTTAAACTGGGAAAGCAAAACTTGATGGGATATCTCACATGACTAAGCGTTTCACAAAGTGTTAAATTTTTTCCTCAGATAAGTATTTAATTTTTTGTCATTGTTTGAATCCATGGTCACAATTTGGGAAAGCTAATGTATATTGTTGAGCAGTTTACCTATGCCTAGGTTTTCCCACACAACATGCTTTTTTAACTTTTGATAGTTTTGTATCTTAACAATATGTTGCTCTTTGTTTCAGAATAAGCCATTCCAAAGGACAGTTGTTTTTAAGTGTTTTCTCAAAAGTTAAGAGAAATCAGAAATGAATCTCAAAAGCCACTCTGCATCTCTTGTGTTCAAGTCTTAGTACTGAGATGCTCTGTCTGAGATTGTGCAGGATGTTGGGCAGGGGAGTCCATCTTAGGCTACATGCTGAGGCAGCAGGCTCGTTGTCTTGCAGTTGCCACGGTGGGGGAGGATTGAAAGGTTTTCCATCAGCCTTTATTTCAGTGACCTTTTCCAAGTTAGGAATAGCAGTTGACTAGGTAAAACCTAAACAGTGATTTCTCTTCAGTTAGTCTGTACAGTTTTCTTGAGTTCTGTAAGCTGAAAAATAAATTGAAATTAAGAAGGTAATATTTTCTGTTTTCAGAATGCCATTTCTACAAATCTTTGACTTACTGAGCTTCCCACGCAATACATACTTGGAATTTATTAAACTGCTGTACGTGAAGACTCCCATGCTTAATGCTTCCAGCAGCTTGCATAAGTGAGGTAGAATAAAAGTTCAAAGTAATGTCAGCATGCGAAATGCTAACAAGTAAAAGCATGATAATAATCTTTAAATATTCACAGGGACTTAATTTTCATCATCTGCTTAATGCAGTGACTGCATAGTTTTCACAAACTGTGTTTGCTTATTCTTTCAGGCTGAAGGTTTTGGAACGGGTGTTGGAAGATGTTAGCTGTGGATACTGGGGTTGTGGAGGAGTGGTTATCAGAGTTCAAGGTAATATACTCTTAGATATTCAGCCAGTAGTGTTTGAGTCATTGCTGGAACAGTATGCAAGAGTGCTTGATTGCTGTAGAAAATGAACAAAAAATAGTAACCTTGGATTTTGCTGAGATAATGTGATATATACAAATGTCTGCTGGAAAGAATTTTTTTTCCTTGTCCTCTTTGGGATTACATACTTCCTGATACAGAGCAGTGAAAATGTATAGCACAGATGAATGGTCTTGTTGGTTTGAGTAATGACTAGACTTGACTATAGATTCTGCTCCTGATCTGCTTAGATACACTGGGAATGTGTTTTCATATCTGTATAGCAGAGTATGATCTCGTTTGAAGGACTGCAGATAAGAAGTACTGTAAGAGTTATGAATGGTAAGTTTAAATGTACAGCTTCCAAAGGATTGTTAAAAAGATTAGATTTTTACCCTCTTAATTACTGGCAGAAGATCTGTTTAGTGTTAGAGAAGAGCTATTCATGTCAACTGTAATTTATGTTCTTTCAGGGTAATGCTATATCCTGTAACAATGTTCACCAGCTGTGTACAGTCAGTCTTGAGAAAACTCCTTGAAGTATGGATCTGCACTGTTCAGGGTTGCACCTGTGAAACTCTTAATTTTTATCTGTTTCCCATCCACTGTCATTATATTCTGTATGGAACTGTCTGCAAAATGATAAATGCAGTGTGTCTTCTGGCAATTTTGTTGTCCTGAAAACACTGAGATTTCTGTAGTAAGGATTTCTCTGTGAAACAAGTTTTAGTTTATAGTAAAGGCTGATAAATAGTAGCTTGTAATGGAAAATTGTTATATTTTAATGATAAAAATTTGCTTTTTCTAGTAGTTGTAATATTTTTATTTCAGACATTGCCAGAAGCATCCATATCCAGCTATGCTACAAACTTGAAAGACAAGAGTGCTTTGATTTCATCTCTTTACAAAGTAATTCAGGAGCCACAGAGTGAAGTGAGTATATCGGATCTCTCACACAAAATGTCTGACATAATACCAGCAGAATAAAATAAGACCTTGCATGCTAGTTAATTGTGAACTAAAGAAGAAGAATCTCCATCAAAATGTTTGTTGTTAGCAATGACATACTACCATGGAAACAATTTGTAAGTTTTGTAACCTACTGATCATAGCTAAGCTTGTAGATCATATGGGCTTCAGGACTTGGGTATAGAATTGAGACATCTGTTAAGGAATTGAAAAGATGTTTGAGACTGACAGAATTCTTTCTGTAATTCAGTATCACTTGAATGTGAATCTATAGCTGTCAGAAGCTTGTCTATTACAACCCAAGAGAAGAATGTTAGAGGGGTTCACAATCCATTTATTGCTTAGCTTTTAGGAGTTTTTGTTGTTGTTTTAAATACATACAATGTAAATATACACATTTGTACAGTGGATGTACCCTTGCTGAAATGATGATGAAAAAGAAAAAAACGAGGGAAGGGGGCAGGTTTGCTCTGTGCCAGGAACGGTTCCATACCCTGTGAGTACACTTGTTATAGAGTGTCCAGGTGAATTCAGAACATACTGAGCTGGTTTTAGTTGTGTCTTGTTAAGTGTGTTGTCTCACTTTCTACCATCCAGCAAACCTTGTGTGTATTATTTTAAAATTGCACCAAGTTCTTAATTCTTTTTCTGAAAGGACTCAGCATACAGAACCTTTCTAAAGTTTGAGATAATGCCAACAGCAGCCACAGGATAAAATGCTTTCAGTATATATGTTTTTAGAGAGAATGCCGATAAACTCCCAGGTTGTCCAGCTGAGAAGAAACGCAATTTTACTTTGCTGCTCAGAAGGGCATTCTGAGTCATTCCAACTACTGAATCAAGCCTGTCTAGTCTTCAGAATGCATATTGACATGTAAATTAATCCGATGAGTCTCCCTGTTGATAGCCAAATTGGTACTTTCATATGTTCTTTGATTTCTGACTACTTCTGGCTACTGCTAGGTTTCTCAGGGACCTTAGTAGCAGGGTGCTACTGCTACAGGCTCTGCAAATGCTGCTTGAAAAGGCTGGGATAATTCTGGGGGCAAGGTATTGAAGATTTCACTGTGAGACTTTGAATTGAAGTGAAAAGCCGGTGTTGACACTGAGTGTTGTGCTGCCTTGGGAGAACAGTCCTAAAATCTTTATTTGGACTGTTCTCTGAGTACCTGTCACTTTGTGGGAAAAGCTACTTGGAGCTTTCCACATTGTGAAAATACTTATAAACTAGCATTTAAAAAGACAAGTCATTTCTTTCAACTGTTGAGATCTGTTAGCTGCATTGTGTAACGACAACTTGCTTTAAAGTGTAGGCTATGTGCTGTCCTTTTTTATCTCATGTATGGAATGCAAAGGGGAAGGATTAACATGTGAACACTACAAATATTGTTTAGATTAAAAACAAACAACCCCATTTGTATACCTTTGAATATATGTACTTCTAATATAATAGTTATCTGGACCTTAAAATTGTGATTAATCTCATCTGGGGGGATGGATGTGTTCTTTTTTTTTAAGCCTTTGAAAAGTAATCATGTGTATTTGCAACTGTGACTGCATTTTCCTGGTGGTTAGCTCTTTAAAAAAAAAAAAAACTAATCAATTTGAGAGATAAATGAACTGCTCGTTTGCTATAGCAAAGAAATATCCAATTCATAGTAGCTTTGTTAATAAAGACTTTGTGAGTTACTTTTAAGGTTCCTGGGCCACCGATTCAGTACAAGGAGAGTCTTCAGCAGATGTGAAGATTTAAAGGACTTTTAATTGACTCAAGAGTCTAACAGTAAAATAAATAAATAAATAATCCGGAGGGTTGTTTTTTTTTCACAAATTCAAGATTTTTTTAACTTTCTACCTAAAACAGTAGTGCTGTCCTTTTAGATGGTAGCCATGCGGGCATTTGCATTAGGAAATAGAAAGTGTTTGGAGTGTCTAACACATTTGGATGCAGCTTAAAAGGAAAGGGATGATACTGCTTGGACACTCTTCTGTTCCAGCATTAAAAATTGTTTCAGTCTAGATGCTTTTTAGAAGTGTTTTAGGGTAAAACAATATGTTGAAAGAGCAACAATCATTAGTGTGTTTTGATATTAGGTTGTAGCATGTGGTGGCATTTTGAGGAAGAAAATTTTTTTTTTGTAATGATTATGCACTTATATATGCTTGATATAAAGCTGTCTCAACTGAGATAATGATGTGAACATGGATACCTGTCATAGCTATTTATGTGCCTTTTAAAGTTCAAGCACACTATTCTGAACTGATACTTCATTAAAGGAAGCATGCAAATTGCGTGAAATATGTAAGCTGAAAATGGAAAGCACTTGTGCTGTTAAAGTTTTCTAGAAGGATCTTTGATACTCTGCTCTTAAAACTGATGACTAGTCTAGCTTGGCATGATTTTTTTGCCTTTGCAGTAGATTTTTCACAGATGCTTTTCCAAAGAGAAGCTCTATCTGTTGGAAGATAAAAGTTCCTCTTTTTTTGTATTGATCAGATTGTCCCGAGTTACTTCTTAAAAAGAACCAAAACCTGCTAAGATCCTTTTGGGTTTGGAAGTAACTTTGGGAGGTAAGAAATGTTGACTCATCTTTCTTTGTATTCAGGAGGAAAAGCTTAGGAAAGCAAGCAGATATTTCCCCCTCCCCCAGCGTGCTCTTCTGGAGATGTTGCCCCCTTTGTTGCAATAAAGGGAGGAAAATATAGAAGAATGGGTTTCTTACCTTCTTGAAAAGGTTGCTACATTGAAAAACTGAAAGCGTGGCCTAGACAAATAGCAGAAATGAGTGTTGTAGTTAGAATAAAATGGAAAACATGACCTGTGTGTTACCAGCAGTAAAGTACATATCTGTATTCTAGTTTTTAAGGATTTTCAGAAAGGTGTTGAGTAATACTTTGCTTTCTGAACTGAAGTCAGCAATTCTAATGAGTATGGTATCTTTTCTCAGCGCAATGTCTAAAACAGTCTAAAATGCATGTCTGGTTTGGATTCCATCATTTTCAGGTTGCAACTTTTGGGGATTTTGTGTGGGAATACATTTCAGTGAAGGTCTATTACTAGCATGAACATTCCTAGTTTTGAAATGAATTTATAGTCTATTTCTGTGAGTCATGTAGATGAATTGTGAAGACATTAAATCTTGGAGGTAAGAAACAAGGTAGCAAAGCTAGTCCTTTAGGTATGTTACAATTTGAATCTTGTCTTTCAGAGGTTTGCAATTGGATAATGTCATGTTTTATGTAATGCTTTTTTTTATATACTAGCTGGAGTTGATAAAATGAATTCTAAATAGTTGGAATCTCAGATTTCATTTTGTAAAGTTCCCTAATATCAACTGCATAGATACTTTTTTCAGGGAGTTGTTTCTTAGATTATAGAGTCCTTCTATTTGTTACTACTTGCAAATAAATGATTTAGAAGATTTAATTTAAAAATCCCCTCTTTCTCTTTCCTACCCCACTTTTTTTTAGAAGAAATCCTTTTATAGTTCCAAACTCTTATCCATGGTTTGCCGTGTTTGCTGCCAAAAAGTATTTTTAAGTATGTGCTTTTGAGTTTTTGCTTGAGAGTTCAGTGCCCAGATCAGCTGGCTTTGAAAGCGCCTACTGGTTTTGACAGTATTTTTCCACTTGGGTTAGGAAATCTCCTATTTAAGTGATAAAATAAAAATGTAGCTTTCATATGTTGACATATGATGGTTAACGCTTTGTCTTCTAGCAGAAGTAAGTGGTAGCACAAGAATGCACGTTAAATCTAGAAACACAGTGCAAGCTGATTGCTTAATTGTTTTAGTATTTTTTAACTTTTTCTAGTTCAATGTATTACTTCCAGTTCAATATATTGCTTCTGTTTATATCAGCTTAACAAATTGGATTGTAAAATTACTCTTGAGGCTTCCCATTTCTGTCTCAAACCTATAAGTGTGTTGAAGTTTCTAGAAGATTTTAATGAGAGTAGAAAAGTGAACTAATTCTACTGTATACCGAGTTACTGTAATACTTTGAGTGTTGTACAGTTTTTTTCACTTACTGGGTACAAGCTTCTAGCAATTTGTGTGTTCGCTGTTGGAGCTCTAGAATAGCAAGACCTTTCGTTCATGTACTTTTCTTGTATATTAGAGATAAAGGGCATGGTATGAGGTGTGGTGATAACAAGTATGCTCTATTTATGCCTTTGAGTCTGGAGGAAGTGAGCCAAAAATGAGAGAAGGGAGCCGTTGGAATTCTTTCCTCCCATGGGATGGAAAGCTCTACTCTTACCCTCTGAAAGTACGTTGCAAGGGATGAAAAGTGTATCAGGTGACTTGGGCAGTTATTCCATCAGTTGCTCCCTGATAGCTAAAACATAACACTGCTCATTTTACGGTTTTGCCCAAAGGATTGATCCACAGAAAGTTGCTGTTTCTTGTAACGGTTTATTTATTCACAGTTGTAACTTCTATTTCAGCTTCTGGAGCCGGTTTGCCATCAGCTCTTTGAGTTCTATCGCAGCGGTGAGGAACAATTGCTACGATTTACGCTGCAGTTTCTACCGGAATTGATGTGGTGCTATCTTGCTGTCTCAGCCAGCAGAGATTTGCAGAGCAGTGGATGCATAGAGGCTCTTCTCCTAGGAGTTTATAACTTGGTTTGTATTTGCATGTAATTATTCAGACCCAAAAACATTAGTGTGCTTTTGGGGGATCCTGGAGAGTACTTTACTGAGGAATAATTAACAATTTTGTTTCAGAATTGAAATGAAGTGACTGAGTATCTCAGTGTTGACTCTTCAAATTGGTGTCCTTGACAGAAATCTGCAACGTGAACTTTTATTCTCTTATTTTGGTGAATATTTTCTCTGGTGGTCTTGCAGTTCCTGGAAACTGTTAATGCAGTAATGGCTGAAGGAGCCAAAGAAATCCTCTTAATTTTTTTGTTACTTAATTCTTGGTATGGTGATTAAACTTACATTCTGCCTGAGAGCTTTTAGAAGCACCGATTTTTGAAGTGGTTGCCCGTATTTTCTGGGGTATCATCTATCATGACTAGAAAACACAAAAAAATCGCTTTCAACAAAGTCTTAATACTCAGCTGCTGAACAGATTGCTTAGCTTTGAGAAATTAAAGGTCTCCTTTCATTTTGTAATAACCTTGACATTTTTTTTTCATATTTTATATGAAAAGATACTGTTTGTTACTAAATTACTGCCTTGAAGAACGAAATTATGAAGGAACCTTTAGGAGTTATGCATTTAGTCTTTTTATGGATATAAAAAGGTTAGTGTTGTTATGTCAGTGCTCTTCTGTGATATGTAGGCACATCGTTTTTTGCCTTACCCATTAGTTTAGTCAGCGAAAGCGCTAACTTACAGGAGTGAGAGGTCTGCCAACTGCTGTGGTGGTATCTTGCAGGGAAGTAACTTCCCTAAAGCTTTGCATCCATGCTTTTTTTTTTTTTACTCTAAGTATGGAATTATCAAACATGAGCTTTTGCATGTCTGCTACTATCAAACCATATGAGGTTGGAATCATTCCAGAGCTATAATATTTCCAAAACAAATTATTTGTAGAATCATTACTTGATGGGTAAATAGTTTTCAGAAAAGAATTATTGAGCATTAACCTTCACAATTACCAAATAGTGTATAATTAAAAAAAAAAAAGATAATGCTGTTTAAACATACTGAGATTTCCAGATAGTGTTTTTAAGGTGGACTATGTATGCAAATGCATGTGCCCTTTGCTAAGTCATTTGAATAGTTTTCAGGAACAAAGCAAATGCACTCTGATAGAAAGCCAATACTGAGATAATTTCTAGCTTGTAGCTCGGATTGTTATAGTATCCCTATCTGTCCCTGTAATAATTTATTGGCTTTCTTTATCCATTCACCTCCACCCAGCATTTAACATTTTTGAATGTCTGGCTTCTATAGTACGGTGTAACCATTGGTATCTTCTGTCTTTTTCAGGAGATAGTTGACAAAGAGGGACATAGCAAAGTGCTGAGTTTCACAATTCCGTCTTTGTCCAAACCTTCAGTCTATCATGAAGTAAGTGACATCTACAACATAAAGTTGTGACTGATTGAGGAAGGCAGCATGCTTTGGGGGCCTGTCTGTTAAGAATAAAAGTGAAAAGTAACTTTAATGTGTTGCATGATGACATAGGAACGTATTTCTCAGTCTTCTGAGTACTACTAACAGGTCTCTAAGGCCTCTTCGAGACTGAATAGTCATAACTCCATAACATCCATGCACCATCTATTGTTTTTTTTCTCTATTCAGCAGCCATATACCTTATCTGGTGTAAAATAACTTCTCAAATCTAAGACAACTAAGCAGTCAGATAACCTTAAGCCTTTTGAAAATGTAAAAATATGGTGTATATTGTACATATTGTACAAATATGGTGAAAATATGTCTATTTTCACCTGCATTGTAGCAAGATTTCAGGCAGACATGTTTTGAATGACCCCTTTTCCTTTAGCCTTCCAGCATCGGCTCCATGGCTCTCACTGAAGGAGCTTTATCGCAGCATGGTTTGTCTCGGGTTGTATACAGTGGACCTCATCCTCAGAGGGAGATGTTAACAGCACAGAACAGGTGAAATTGTGTAATAGGATTTTGCTTGAGAATCACTAATCAATTTTAACAACTTACAATTTTTCATATAGACTGAAGATGGATGGATGGATGCTGTGTTTTGTGGTGGGTTGTGGGGTTTTTTTAAACATGTGTAAGTGTAGATGCAGAAATACTAGCAGTGCATATTACTACATGAAGAGGAAAAGCTTACAGAACCAAACTATTAAATTGTCAATTTTATTGAAATGAAATACCAAATCTATTCAAATAACTCTTGAAAATGTCTGTGTAAACTTGTTTTCCAAAATAAAATTGGTAATGTAATTCTAACGTTTCTTTTAAATCCCAGGTTTGAAGTGCTGACTTTCCTTCTGCTCTGTTACAATGCTGCCTTGAGCTACATGCCTGCAGTTTCTCTTCAGTCATTGTGTCAAATTTGTTCAAGGTAATTTCTGTAGGCTGATTACACTTTAAAGGGCATTTTCAACTCGAAATGCAGTTTGAACCCTTTTTTTGTTTTGTTTTTGTTTTTTTCACCCAAAAAAAACAACTTCAGGTTCCCAAAAGCTGCTTGTAAACTTGACTTTCATAAGTGTTCACAGCTGCATTAGTTGCTTTTAAAGTATCTCTTATGTAACTTTGGGTTGAGATATCAAAACAGGGAAGCAATGACCTGGTTTATATGCAGTGCTGTTGAGAAGTCAGAGCAAGGGAACTGTTTGTTTTTAATCAAAGTAGTTGTAGGTGCGTGAACTAAATAAAATCAGTAATGTCTTCTAAAATCTTGGTGAATTTTGCATTGCAAGCTTATGAAATATATTTGGATGCTGTGCAAGTTGAAACTTTCTTAAAATTATAGTAGGTCTTTGAAACTAGAAATACTCTAAGTATCTCTAAGAATATTTCCAAATCTGCTGTGACTTCAAAAAACAAAATCTACCTCAGCTTTAATTACAGTGTCTATCTTTGATCCATTTCTTTTTTCAAAGAGGAAGAACTGGCAGTAAACATATCTATCTCTGGATTTTTGAAAGTGGACTTTGGGTAAATGAAAGAATTAGAATGCTCTCGTTAACCCAGGAAACTCAAGAGAGGCCTTGAAGTCAGCTACAGCAGTTTTTACCAGTTGTAGTTCCCAGATTCCTCACACAAACAAAACATGGTAATGGATGCCTGTAAGACCCTTTCCTCCTCAGAGGAGGTGAGAGAGCATTGGAGCACTTGGCAATACTTACTGGAGTCTTTACAAGATCTTTGTCAGACGTGCTGCTCTAAAATTTAAGGTAGAGAATATTTAGAAGCTGGGGAATGTGGACTGAGTGCGGACTGATGTTGTTTATTTGGCTTGATTAGGTTTTGATTATATTTGAGATAAATAATTGTTAAAAAGCATCCAAAAAAATTCCAAGCAAATTACCAGCAGATGCAAGCAAGTCTGTCTACTTCAAAATGTCAAATGTTTCGATAGTGAATTATTTGATACTGTACAATTTGAATTTTATCTCAGTTCTTCATTCCCTGCTAGCTTTGGCATCCACGTTTCTCTGCTTACTGAAAATCGCATGCTGACATCAGTTTAGGGATTCAAGGAAATTTGTGTCAGAAGACCAGAATATCTGTCAGTGTCCTACTTGGATGTGGTCCTGACAAAATTCTCAGAAGAATCTACAGAATAACTCCTTTAATTAGTTTGAGCAGTGTTGAATTTAGGTTTCTTTTGGAAGATGTGTGTGAAAGCAATCTACAATTAATGTGTGTTCTTCTAGTAAATCTAATTAAATTTTTATGACTTTTCTAAAGAAGCAAAAGCTTCTAGTACTTATTTACAAACATTAACTGTAAATGTGACAATTGCAGCACAAAATATTTTGTGCTGATCTCAAGGGTTGTAAATCCAGATTTTTTTGCATTTGTGCATCTTCAGTTACTAAGTCTCTTTTCATAAGCATAGTATCTTACTCTGATGTAAAGCCATGCAGTTCTGCTGATGTCATTCTAGCCTTTTTAGAGGAAGTAACTCAGAATAGACCAGGGCTTTTTAAAACTAATCAATACTGGCATTAAAAGAGTGCCTGTATTAAGGTCTTTTCTATATAACTGTCAGTGTTAACTGATCACATTCCTACTGTGAGTTTGCCATTTTCCCCCCAAAATACTTACTGTTTTCTTGTACAGTAGCATCTAGCAAATGCATAAATATATGCATTGGCATACAAATTACCTGGTTAGATGGATTTTATGTAAACTAGCATTTTTATTTAAACTGGGCACTTGCTGCTGCTTCCACCCCTCGGGCTTTACACAGCACTGAAATGCTTATTATTTTAGTGTTTTCCAAGTGTCATCTTTGAGCCAAACCATTGGTAGAAATTATGGACTATCCGGAACTAAAGTGTTGCCCAAGTTGCCTAATAATAGTCCCTGTTGGGGGATAAGAGGAGGAAAATGGGATGGCATTCTTGTGAGGGAATTATTCAACCTAGTTAATTTCAGTAACTGGTTCATGTGGTTCAGGACTAGGTAAGAGTCGGAAGAACAGCTTTCATGCTTTAACTTTTTTACCATTTAAGGACAAAATGAAATATGAGAGGATGAACTTATTTGGTTCCAACATCTTAAGCATATTTAACAGAAGAGTCAATTTGATTCACTTAACTGGAAGTAAGATTTTTGTTTTAGCTAGCTGTTTGTATACTTTGCAGGGTGAACTCTATGTATTTTAAGGTACAAATTTATTTGCATTCTGATTTCTAAAAATTTAGAGTTTTAAGCCATTTGAATAATGAGACAGAAATCACAATCTATTCTGAAGTGATGTATTCCTAACAATAATAAAAATGGAGTTTAAAATCTGAATGAAGAAGCAAGGAGTACTTAAACAGTCTGTGCTTCTGGCCAACAATATCAAATTTAGGGAAAACTTGCTATTAATTACAAATTAACATGTTTAGCTACTCTTGAAAATCAAAATTCAAAACTATGCTTTTTTTTTTTTTAAATATGATTTTGGATTGTTGAATTCAGTGACTTAAATCTTGATCTCAGTCTGAGAAGTTTGTAATTAGGGTTGTAAATTTCAGTGAGAGTTAGGACTAAATGCTGATGCTCAGAGCAGCAGTTGACCAACTCTATAAAGCTTCAGCACAAGCTTAGGGTTTATGGATGAATGCATAGAGCCAGAAAGCCAATTATATCATAGACTGCATAAAATGAAGTGTAGCCAGCAGGTTGAGGGAGGTTATTGTCCTCCTCTACTTGGCTTTCATGAGACCCCACCTGGAGAACTGCATCCAGCTCTGAGGTTCCCAGTTAAAGAACGACATAGACTTGTTTCGTAGACTTCTGGGTGCAGTGGAGAGCCATAGAAATTATTGGAGAGCTGAAGCACTGCTCCTATGAAGACAGGTTAAGAGAGATGGGGTTGTTCAGCCTGGAGAAGACCCCAGGAGGACCTTATTGCAGCCCTTCAATATAGATATATATATAAGGGAGGTTTATAAGAAAGATGAGAGAGGCTTTTTACCAAGACCTGTAGTGATAGGACAAGGGGTGTGATGGCTTTAAGCTGAAGGAGGGTTGATTTAGATTGGACATAAGGAAGAAATCTTTTACAATGAGGGTGGTGAGGCACTGGCACAAGTTGCCCAGAGAAGCTGTGGATACCCCCTCCCTGGAAGTGTTCAAGGCCAGGCTGGATGGGGCTTTGGGCAACCTGGTCTAGTGGAGGGTGTCCCTGCCCGTGGCAGGGGGGTTGGAACTAGATGGTCTTTGAGGTCCCTTCCAACCCAAATCACTCTGTGATTCTTCCTTTATAAAAATCTAGTATTTTTTGTTTCTTTGCGTGTTATCACTAGCATGACTTCCTGTCTTTCCTGATTAAGTGTTTAAAATCTTTTTTTGGTTGTTTTTATTTGGAGATACGGTGACACCAGCATGAAGAGTCATATTAAGTGCAAAGTACATACTGGGACTGTTGCTGAGCCTTAGAGATCTTGAGGGTGCTGTCAGCTTTTTTTTTTAAGTAGCCAAAGCAGAAGATGAGTTGCAGGATAGAGGAGGAGAGGGAAAAAGTGCAGTAGGTTAGTGGTAAAGTTAGTATTAATTAAAAAAAAAAAAGGCTCCTGAAATCTCTATTACATATGTAATTTCAAAGGTACTACAATACAATCTTAATTCTTCTATTTCTGAGGGAAAAAAACAATAGATTTTAGAGGAGTGTTACAAGCTCTCTGGTATTGAAGCTGAAGAATTGAAGTTTTCTGAGTCTAAACCTTTTAATCCATGCTTTGGAGAAGGAAATACTTTCATTAATGTAATTAAAGGTCATTCCAGAAGCGTAGTAATAGCCAATGAATTGAATATTCAACTGCCCAGTATCTTTGATTTCCAAAATGTTTTGACTACAGAATCTGATGTAGTTCTCTTTCCTTGAAAACTTGTATGCAACTTCCATATTATGTGCAATGACGTTTATGTTTCTGTCTGTAACATTAATAGTTGCTCTGCTGCTTAATTTCCTTAAATACTGTTAACTTATTTTTTTCTATTCTGCAGCAAATGTGTGGATTCAGAATGCTTTTTACTGGCAGTTTTCTTTCATGTTCATGGAGCCTAAATATAACAGGAGTGTCTAGAATGTCTCTATTGTAAAGGATTTGAACTCTGCCAGTAGAGGGCATACCCTTCTTCCATAATAAGAAATAGTCTGCTTCAGCACAGGGTTGTTAATGGATACCTTCCTGTGGGTCTATTGTAATTAAAATGCATATTAAACACCTAGCTTTAGTGTTCTGTACAAAGGTGGTTCTACATTATTTGCTAATGACAAATGCATGATTTCTTTAGAATTTGTGTCTGTGGATATCCTCGCCAACAAGTGAGAAAGTACAAGGGAGTCAACAGTAGGATTCCAGTCTCTTCTGAATTCATGGTGCAAATGCTAACAGGGATTTATTATGCCTTGTAAGTTGGTTGGTTTTTTTATATGCATACAAAATAAAGAAATGTCAGCTTAATTTTTACACTTGTTTAGGCATGCTACCTTTTGAAATGTTTTATGTTCTAGTGGATAGATGCTGTGTCTAGTAATAAAGTCCTTTGGAAGAGTACATAGTTCTCCAGCTAGTTGGCTGAAGTTACCTGTGTCATACTGGGGAAAGAGGGCTAGAACAGCACTTAATAGGTATAACTGCTGATGTGAAAATCTTTCAAAAAAACCCTTTTTCAATCGTTGTCTGCTGTCTGCATTTTTGCATGCTTAGTTTTGACATCAGTCTGGTTAACAAAAAAAGGTCTTAATTTTTCTCTGAAATGCTGGTGTCCTCTACCCTTTGATAGTCATGTTAATGTGTGAAGCTTTCTTATTAACTGAAATAATTAGAGACTAGTAACACAGGAATACTCAAAAGGTGGAGTAATATTAAAACAATCCTGTTTTGAATTTCAGAGTATTTCATGGCTAGCTGATCAATAACTAGTTATGTCATTTTTAAACTGCTCAGGGTGGCCAATGAAAATAATACTTTATCTCCGTAGATGCTACTTCAGAACAAGTTCTCTAAATAGCAGGCTTACTGCTAATAAACCCAAGTAGTTCAAGTCCTCTAAATTGAGCTCTCAAGGAACACTAAATGTTTGAAGGTTATGTGACCAAGAAGGTTCATCTGTTGATATAGATGCTTATTATTATTTACCTTTGTAGTTATAATGGAGAATGGGATCTGGCTCGTAAAGCTATGGATGACATTTTGTATAGAGCACAGCTGGAACTGTATCCAGAACCTCTGCTGGTAGGTATTGTATTTCAGCATTTTTTGAGTAGAATTTTTAGTCTCGGAAATCCTTCCGCATGATGCAACATCACCTCAGGAACCTAAATCCCATGAGGTCTATGTGATTGCGGTCATGTGAATAGCTAGATCTGTAAGTATACACACATGCACACAGGTATTTTCAATGTACTTAGTTATTTTGTCATCTTCCCTAGTGAACAAGCTATTCTCAGTAGAATGCTTCTAAGTCTTAAAAGCTTAGAAGATAGTGCAGAAGCATTCTGAAGTAACAGCCACGTCTTTAAACTGGAAACGTGGTTTTAAAAAGTGGCAAGTATGAGTTCTGAGAGGTAATTGCAATCAGCATTCTTTATAACCTGTGCAAAAAGCTAGTTTGCTTTTTGACCTTAAACTGGAACTGTACACAGTATTCTTCTTGGAGTAATAAGATTTCCCTGACAGAATTCTTCTTCTAAAATCTGGATCTTCATGTTAAGAACTTAACTGCATCTTTTCGCTTCTAGGTTGCTAATGCAATAAAAGCTTCACTGCCTCAGGGTGCCATGAAATCTAGTAAAGAAGGTACGAGATGCATTCAGGTTGAAATTACACCTACTTCATCCAGAATATCAAGAAATGCTGTGACTAGCATGTCAATCCGAGGGCATAGATGGAAAAGACATGGTAAGAAACACGTTTTGCAATGAATTCTCAACTTTTTACATGTGTTTAAAGTAGCATTGAGAATTTTATTATTGCACGTCTACATTGCTAGTAAGCAAGCAGCAGTTTGGAGGTTTTTATTTTCTTGATTGGTGAATGGGAATCTTAGTGCAGTTCAGATGAAGTATATTCTTTATTTCCTTAATCATGTTTAGGAAAAAAAAAAACACAAAAAAACTTTTTGTTAAAGGGAGCTGTGGAAAGTTATAGATTCTTTAGAGGCCATTGTTCCTGTTTTCTTCTGGAAAAAATAGTGTGTAGTACCTGAATCAAAGCAAGCATTTAACAACTTTACTGTAGAACCTCATCTGTCTTAAATTACTTAAAACAAAATTGGATTTAAAGGGTAGAGGGATAAATTATTATGTTTTGGTGTTGTAGTTTAACCCCAGCCAGCAACTAAGCGCCACACAGCTGCTTACTCACTCTCCCCACAGTGGGATGGGGGAGAGAGTCAGAGGAGTAAAAGTGAGAAAACTCGTGGGTTGAGATAAAGACAGTTTAATAACTAAAACAAAAGCCATGCGCACAAGCAAAACAGAGCAAGGAATTCATTCACCACTTCCCATGGGCTTTGGAGAGCTACTGTGGAGAAACTGAACTCTATCCCAGCCAAAACCGGTACATTTGGGCAAACATAATGTAAGGAGCTTCCACAAAGTAGAACGCAGGTCTGGGCTGAGAAGTAGAAAAAAGGTGCTGAACATGCTGCAAAAGGAGAAATGTTATATTCCACTTCTTCTACTATCTTCAGATGAGGGAAGAGCTGCTGGACCAGTGATCAAAATTGGCAGTGGCTTGTTCTGCTGGGCTTGTAATTCTGATGACAGGCTAAGCGAGTGAGTGTAGATAAGAATGTTCATTTAATAGTTCAATAAAGATTTTGAAGTACTATCATAAAAAAGTTTCTGTATGATGTGTACTCTATGAGCTTTTGTAGTATATGGACAGTTCGATTAGAAAAATATTGTCAAGTTACTTGTCATAAAGGACCGAGAGGTAATTCAGGTAAGAGAGAAAATTATTTATAAATGTGCTGGTAGAAGATGACTTTAAAATAACGATAGAGCTTTCTCAGCAGTAATAGTACACATTGGTGGTGGTAGTACCAATAGTAAGCTGCCAGAAGGGGTGAGGGGCAAATAAAGGTAAAATAACCAAACTTCTTTTTAAGCAGCTTTTAAGCAATTGAAACTGTCAGACAAAGCTGAGGAGCAAAACAGTAGTGTTTTTAACTTGAGTGAGGTCCAGTAGCAAGTCATTACTGAAATCTCAAGGCTGCTAAGGTCCATTTTAGTCTTTATTATTTATTCTTCTTTCTTACACTTGTTAAGCAGGGATTATTGACCAGATGCAAGAAAACTGTATGATAGCTCAGTTTTTAAATGGACAAACGTCCTCTGAAGCTTGGCAATTTTGTCAGCTATTATTTTTGAGTGGTTCTGATCTTGTTCAAGTGGTGGTGGTGGTGTGGTTTAACCCCAACCAGCAGCTAAGCACCACGCAGCTGCTCAGTCACTCCCTCCTGGTGGGATGGGGGAGAGAATTGGAAGAGTAAGAGTGAGAAGACTCATGGGTTGAGTTAAGGACAGTTTAATAACTAAAGCAACAGCCACACACTAAAGCAAAGCAAGGCATTCATTCCTCACTTCCCATGGGCAGGCAGGTGTTCAGCCATCTCCAGGAAAGCAGGGCTCCATCATGCACAATGGCAACTGGGGAAGACAAATGTCATCACTGCGAATGCACACCCCCCCTCCCCCTTCCTTCCCCCAGCTTTATATGCTGAGCATGACATCATATGGTATGGGATATCTCTTTGGTCAG
>VXBL01000340.1:160362-233311 GCA_013400195.1 Aramus guarauna | reverse complement strand
GGGGTTTTGTTGTGCTTTTTTTGACTTGTTGTTTTTTTTTTTTTTTTTTTTTTTTTTTTTTTTTCTTCTCCAGGTCATGTAAATGCAGTTTTGCGGTTGTAGAGCTAGTGCTGATAAAGCAGTTCTGAATAATTTTAAAAAGACCTTCAGATAGTGAGAATACTTCAAACACTGGAGCTGACAGGTTGCTAGGATTGTAACTTGTTACTTGCATATACTTGGAATTTCCATAGTTTCAACTCCTGTTTTTATTTTCACTTTTTTTCCTCTCAAGAGTTCATCCTTCTCAAAGCTGTCTTCATCTAATGTAGATAGGCATCTTTTGAGATGAGATTTGTTTTACCAGGACCTTGTGGGAACTATTGCATTCTTATCACTAAATATCATTATTAAATCTCTTGTGCTTAAACACAACCATCATTCTCACACTTTGAGTAGCAGTGGAGTTTTCTGTTTGCTTGGTGATTTTTGGCTATGTCTGCAGGAATCTTTGACTGTCTTGAAATAATTTTTTTTGCCACACTGAGCACTTGTGCATCTGCTGTTGATGACTTAGCCAAATGAAAAGAAGTAATCTTAGAACCAAGCTGCATTGGGTTTTACCTTTATTTTGTTTTGTTTTGCTTTGGTTTGTTTTTTTGTTTTGTATTTCCAGCGCTGCAGGAAGTTGTGGTGCTTTCCCTCTTCCCAGCTTAATCTCTGTTTTCTCAACTGTACTTAGTAACTGGCTTGTGTGACACAAATAAGTTTATTGCAAACTAATTTAGTTGTAAGCTTATATAAAAAGCTTAAAAAGGCTGAGTAGATCAACATTTATGGTATATTATTAGTAGGTGGCAAAAACTGCAGTAAAACTTCATAGATTTTATCTGAATAAGTTAAATTTAGTAACTGGAGAATTTTCCTACTTGTAAATGTCTTTCTGGTTGAAAACAGTTTTTTGAAATGAAGAAAGAAAACAGAAGTCCAAGTGTGCTTGAGTTGACTCAGTTGTTTCACTCTTAGTTTTCAGGCTGACCACTGTGCATTATCATGACATTGTATGTGTCGAATATCTAGTCTTGCATGATAACACATGAAGTTGATAGGCCATTTCATTGTAAAAGTAAGTTTCACTTTACCATGGCGATAAAGAGAATATAGTCATAAAAGTGAATTATGGAGAGTTCTCTGATTTCTGATAATGTCTGACTGTTTGTTTGTTTCACGATCCTCAGAAACTTCAGTTTTTGAAAGATCAAGCCTAGGGCTTTCCAATACGTGGGTGCAGGCCAGTAATTGGACGATTGGAGCCTGCAATTGAAAATAAACCAAAATTCCATACTAGCTAATGTTGCTAATTAACAAAAGGTTAATATGTAAACATGTGCTTTAATTCATAATGCTTTAGTCATCTGTATCTATTGGCTTTTGTTTCATGTTTTGTTTCAGACATATTTTGTTTTTTTGTGTTTTTTTTCTTATCCATCTTTAATTCTAGAACAACCAGAGAGTGGTAATGATGCTACTGAATTGGGCAACTTTATCATACCTGAGATTAGTGTCACAAGTGTGACTGGAGAGAGGACCGGGAATGGGGAAAAGAGCAGAGCACTAGCAGAGAATGATGTTCAGCATTTACAGGGAGTACAGGAAACAGCTACAGATCCTAGAACTGACAGCAAAGGCATGCCAGAAATCAGGAGGCAAAAATCTGTAAGAAAAATGATGGAGGATGGAATAAACTCATCTGGCAGAGTGCAGTTTTAGCAGACCACTTGTAGCTGCACTCTAAGGTACCATTATTGATTGAAAGGGTCACTGCTGCATGTTTGGAAAATTAAAGTATGCAGTTAATATATTTGCATGTGTAATAACACGAATGCATGTATTGCACACAGCTTCGTCTGTGCCACAGACAATGACGACGTACTTGCAAGTAGATTTATTTAATCTGGAGAAAACACACTGTGAGACTCAATGTACCTTTGAGTTCATTAAGCATATATTTATTGGTCTTACAAAATCCAGTGATCAATGATATGAATAATCCATCAAAATGGATGTGAAAACCATCTTGCTGTGTACCTCAGATTTCCCAAATTCCACCTTTCACAGTATACTGGAGATCTCATGTGCTTGAGTTTCCAATTCATACCACCAGACCTATGATGCAGAAGGTGACCTTTCAGTCCTAAAGCATTCTTGGGTTGCTAAACGTGTAGGTGCCATATTGGGTGTCCTGGGGCATTGATCACATACCTTTATAATTAATGAGCTTTGCAAAATCATGTATTGGAGCACTTGCTCAGAATAAGAACTACAATTTTTTTGTTCTATCTGATATCTTGTAATCTGTAAGTTTCTAATCTCCTGCATGAATTAACAAGACTGCATTTTTCTTTTTTCCAAAATCACTACAAAATGAGATTGTGGGCATGCTTTTTGATCTAGTTAATGCAGAATTATTTGCTGTAACTTTATATCCTAATGATCCGTAATGCCAAAATGTAATGGCATAGGTAAGTGTTTTGTCTTCTGTTCTCTGTTCTGTGGCTGTATGGCTTCATGCTTGTAATATCAAAATCTAGCAATATGTCAAATCAATTAATGTGAGAAAGTCAATTGCTAATTCTTTCTTTCTTTTTCTACCATGCAGGTAATACTGATCTAGCCATTCAAGAAGAACTGATAGAAGTATCTGAAACTGATGAAGGTTTTTACTCTAGGGCTGCTTCTAGTACCAGTCAGTCTGCCCTATCTAACAGCAGCAATGCGAGCAGTAAGAGCCTTTTAGGGAAGAGCCAACGAAGGTCTGGAGGAAGCAAAGCTGGAGGAAAAGAAAAAGAAGGAGAAACCTGCAGAGAACACTTGTCACGAAAACAAACTCAGAGAGCCATGAGTGAGAATCTAGAGCTTGTCTCTCTGAAGAGACTGACACTGACAACTAGCCAGTCCCTGCCTAAGCCTGGCAGCCATAGTCTGGCCCGAACGACCACTACCGTGTTTAGTAAATCCTTTGAACAGGTCAGTGGTGTCACAGTTCCAAATAACCGTGGTGGGATATCTGGTACAGAGGCGAACAGGTTTTCGGCTTGCAGTCTTCAGGAGGAAAAACTGATATATGGAACAGAAAGAATGGATCTTCCCATTTTAAGCAAACAACCTAATCAGCAGCGACCTCCTAGTATTAGCATAACATTGTCAACAGATTGATATTAAATTGGCAAGTATGAAAAAATAAAATATTGAGGGTTCATGCTGATGTTGGTACATTGGTACATTAAGCCCCTTAATATGCTACGCATTACTTAAACCTCAAGCCCATAAATTCTTATTTGGCTCACATTTGACAGTAATAGCGAATAGACAAGAGTTGTAATTATTTTGCGTCAACTTCTAATAGCTTGGGAAGTTCCTCTTTGACTTACTGTATTTATACACCTGATTCCTTATGGCTTCATGTGAAGTTTACAGCTTTACCAGTTTAACAAGCATTGATTGGCTGTTTAGCTGCTGACCAAATGTGTGGTTTTTTACAAATGCACAGTGTGGGAACAAATACAGCCTCTTTTCCAGATTCTACTTTTTCACTGCTACTTGGCATAGGCAAAACAGCAAGTGCTTGTTTTAGTTAAGAGGAGTCTCACAGTATGGGCATGAAATTTTGGAACAGCATTGTAAGAACAAACATTCTCTTACATTAGCCATGAGAAAGCTGTGCTTATGTGTAAGGTTAAAACTAGAAGCATCAGTTCAGTGTTTGATGTTATGGCAGTTTTTGTAATGGTAATTAGGACACATTGCAATGTTCATACTTCTTTATGCCTATATGAGTCTCAATTATAGATGCATTTTGATTTTTCTATACATCTCAAACTGGGCCAAAAGCCATACAGCAGCAGTACTTGCAGATGGGAGTTCTTATTAGTTGCTATAGTAGTCACTCTTTACACTTAAAATTGTGTGACAGACTCTGTCTTTCTTTCAGATTCTTAAATATCAGGCACAAAACTACTCATTGAAAAGTGGCTGTCATCAGTATTTGTACAATTTATGGGGAAGAGATGTGCTAATGTAACAATGTTATGTAAGAAACAAGGTATGAGCTCTTTGCACTGACTCAAGCAAATCAGGAGTGTGAATGTGTTTAACGTGAGCTTCTTACTTGAGACTACGAGAATACTACCAAAGGATGTGTACTTTCAGTAACTTGCAAGCACAAAGGGAAATTATAATGTAAATATAACTAGCACTGTAATTCCTAATCTTTTATATCTATTATTTTTCTAGTTTGAAACTCTAAAGCAGCGGCCTGTTCAAGGTTACCTAACCTTTAACCTTCAGTTAGTCTGGTGACCTTATTTGATACCAACTTTTATAACATTAAGACTTTAATGGCCATTAAAACTTCTTACGCAGAACTTTGGAGAAGCAATAGCTGACAAAACCACTCCAGTAGCAGTGATTAGCTGGTAAACAGGCAATATACTATGAGTGGAGAAATAAGATGAAGATCTAAGGCATAGTCATGCCCAACTGTCCAGATTTCTGCAGCTAGTGATCCCTTATTGTCAAGAACCTTGTAACAAAATGAACACTAAAATTCTGGTAGACTTTCCTACTTGCCTGGAGATAAGTTTAGCTATCCCTTTTTGACTTAAACTGAAGCACAAAGAGCTTTTAAGCAGCTAATGTTATTCAGGGTTATAGTGGTTAATAAGCTGCTTAATTAACAAAACAGAGATGAGGAGACATAGTTGATAGGGACAAGTTAGTTGTATAATTCTATTTCTAAGACTGCAGACTAGCTGTGTACATTTCTTAATACTCACCAAAGTTTGTGGAGTAGTTGCATCAGTCTGTAGATGTTTGTCTTCACCTGAGAACCTGAGTTTAAATGAACGTGCCACACTTTCTCATTCTTCAGGTTTTTGTGTGACAATGTTCTGTTCTAGTAATGCAGTATTTCACATTTCTACAGTGAAGTTTTTTCTAAATTGTACGTGAAAACTTACATTCCTAATGTATAAACTACGACTTTGTCCTGTTTAGTGTTTAATACTTTGGCCAGTCAAATAAACTGGTTCTTTGAACTTGTATGTTTTTGTAAATACTTTGTACAGCAGAAAATCTTGCCTCTTTTTTACAGGTTTTTCTGCAACACATATTAGGCAGCACATTTGTTTCAGATTTGGCTAATACGTGTTGCTGCTGGAGTATGCGTAACCACCAGCAATAGCAGGACTTTAGGCAGCTGACAGCAGAGGCTGGCTAGCACTACACGTACTGAACGGAGAGCTCTTCCTTCCCTTCACCTTTGTTCTAGGTGTGAGAAAGAAATAACCGGCAGAATTTACAGCTGCCTCCTGATCTGCTCTTGTGGTGTAGCACTTGAGAATACTTTGGAAACACTTTACAGTAACTTAAATTGAAACATAAACTAGAATAGATAAATAAAATTGCAATTGGCAAATGTTTGTTGTGAATGTATTAGTTGTGAGTTAGTGTTAAGGGACTAGAATTTTTAAGTAATGCTACTGGTTTTGTTTTGTTTCATTTAGTTCATGATTGTTTCAGTTATCTCTTTAGTAGATGCTCTTTCAAGCTGGGCGTTGGTATAAAAGATGTTTATTTTGTACGGGGAAGATTTAGTCACTTTAGCTATAAATAATTAGAATTTCAAAGGATCTAAAATGCCATAAAATGTAGATATGTAACATAATGTTTGCAATACTTGTTGGCTACAAGTCAGTGTTAAAGTAAAGTTAATCATTTTATCCAATTAATTATTCTAACTGTGGTCTGGCTTGAAGCCAAGACATCAGCTCATATTGATAAAACTGAAACGACATAAAGCTTCATACTTTTTTGAGAAAAAGATAAAAGGAGAGGTTCTTGGTACGAAAAGCTGCTGTTTCCACAGATAAGTGGCTTCATATAAATACGTGTGTATTGGTTGCTGGAGCAGCTTACGCAATGAGCGTGTGTTTTGTGAACTGACATCACACCTTGATACTGATCGAGTCTAAAGAATTTATTTCCTGATGTGAGTAATAGAACTTTCAGTTGTGTTTCTTTCTTTTCTTAAAAATGGAAAACAAAAAAAAAGGCAGGAGAGGGAGGGCAGAATTATTTGTTGTCCAAATATCCATGGCACAGGATTGGGGCATGGGGATGAGAGGGAAAGAGGGAAAGTAGGGCAGGAAGCAGATAGATTAATTCTTTCATATTTCTAAAATTGTCAGGCTCTTGGGTTGTGAGCATTGTCTGATCACTTTAGACTGATGAATGAAAAATATATTAAAGAAGTAGAAGTCTTCTAACAGTGTAAGGAAAACCTATTAAGGCATCCCATATTGTAGTCTACCCGGGAGTGGGTAGAT
Source organism: Aramus guarauna (assembly GCA_013400195.1). Taxonomy (NCBI): domain Eukaryota; kingdom Metazoa; phylum Chordata; class Aves; order Gruiformes; family Aramidae; genus Aramus; species Aramus guarauna. The sequence goes on along the minus strand of VXBL01000340.1, from coordinate 226,946 downwards.
CTGATGAATACACTCCAAACATCACACACGGCTGCAATGTTCTACAGGAAGAATGTTATGTAGGAGTGAATCATCTCAAGTTATAACAAGAAGAGTTGTTTTAATGCTGACATTTACAACTGACCTTACCATTCTAAATCAAAGGGCACTGTTCCCAATGGTGGCTTTGAGCAGCAACACTTCTAAAACTGTTGAAACTGAGAAGACTTATTTTTGTTGTGAGAATTGGTAACATTTGTGCAGAAAGCGTATGGCTTCTGACCACTTGCTGTAGAGCTGCAATGACTTTTCTGAAGGGAGTGAAATGTCCTTGAATTGCCTTGAATACCTGACGGATTTGACAGGTACAGAAATACTCGATATTAGCCACACTTCTCTCTAAGGAGGTCTCTTCTCATTTCTATGAGGATTCTAGAAATTTCTAACTTAATTATTATGTCTGATATCTTTTGTCAGTGTTGGAGGCTTACAGTGCTGTATATAGGTGTGTAATATATTGCCTTTTTATATTTGTATAATTCTACTCCTGTTACTAGCTATGTACATTTCTTAATATTGACCAAAGTCTGTGGAATAGCTGCATCAGTCTGTAGATGTTGTCTTCACCTGAGAACCCAAGTTTAAATGAATGTGCCACACTTTCTCATAATTTTCAGTTCCTTCTGTGAGACTGTTCTGTTTTAGTACCACGATATTTCGCCATTTTTACAGTGAAGTGTTCTCTTAACTGTATGTGAAAACTTACATTCCTAATGTGTAAACTACAAGGTTGTCTTGTTTGCTGTTTAATAATTTGGGCAGTAAAATAAACTGGTTTTTTGAAGTTGTATACTTTTGTAAATACTTATGCCTCTTCTTTCAGCTCGGGGCTGTTGGCCATCTTTGCTGCCATGGCGCATGTGTCTGGCTCATGTTCCCCTTGGTCNTACTCTTCCTCTTGCTGATATGTCGGCAAAAGGTTTTCCTGTTGCCTTTCACCTCCCTTGCCGGTTTCCACTTCATTTGGGCTTTGGCCTTCCTTACCCCACCTGAGCATGTGTGGGTAGTCCATCTATCATCCCTCTAGGTCCCCTGCTGTTCCTTCCATCTCTGTGTACTTCTCTTTCATTTTTAAGTTTGGTTAAGAGCTCCTTGTTTGTGCATCCAGGCCTCCTACTGCCTCTGCTTGATCTCCTGTGTGTTGGGATGGACCATTCTTGAGCCTGGAGGAGATGGTTCTTGAACTTCAACCAGCTCTCCTGGGCCACCCTTCTCTCTAGGATGGTCTCCCATGGGCATCCACCAAGCAGATTCCCTGTGCAAGGCAAGTTCTGTTCTGTAGGTCCAGGGTTGTGATCATGCATTTGTTAAAGGTTTCTTTCCTTTGGTGTAATGCTGTAGAGAAACCTGGATGAATGGAAGAGCTGTAGTAGATGGCAGCAGTGGGTGATCTCACTGTGTATTTTTTTTTCTCCAAACGTTAGTCTTTAATCTGTTCTTTTAAATGGGGAAAACTCCATTTCCCTTCATACAAATGGGTCAGAAAGGAAATCTCAGATTCCTAACGTTTCACTTGAACAAGCTAAAAGTTTTCCAAAAGGTACAAATTAGAGTTGATGTCCTCTAAGTGCGTAAGATCTGCATTTGAGTTACCTGTGGTGAAAGGCAGTGCTTAGACAGGTTCTTACATGGTTTCAAGTTGGAATTGTTAATAATTAGTGAATGACAAAGTGAATTGTGAGTACCTCCTCTCTTTTCAAAATGTGGTAGTGAGTACAAAAGAAAGTAATAGTGCCCCAAAATACAGCCCTTAATGGGGGATGAGACTACCTGAGAGCCTGCTGGACAATTCACGATGAGAGGGGTGTTTGAGGGTAATACAAGCAGTTAGTAACCAGTTACAGAAATGACATTTGTTTCTGCAGACTTTACAGCTAGTTTCCTGCATTGAGCTTGCAATAATTATTTTTCATGTTTTATGTTAATCTTGCTCTGTATTAAAGATGACTGTGTTATGGGGGTTTTCTCCCAACCCACAGCTGCCAGGTAATAAATACATCTACTAATTCAGGATAGCGGGGAAAATGTCACTGTGACTCCAGAAACCTTTGTGAAACAAGCCTTTACATTGCACAGTGCTCGCTTCATTAACTTGATTCCTAAAATGAGGTTGTGTTTAATCATCTGTTACTCTGAATGTGCTGGGACAATACCGAAATTTAATGGTGCGGAAAGACTTGTGGAAGTTAGTCTGAGTCACGCTGTACCCCTGACAAACTACCTAGTTGTTGTTCTTGTCGTTAATGCTGACTAATACTGGCAGTCCTCTACGTAGAGTTTCTTGGTCTGGACTATGACAGTAGATTTTTCTAGTGTGAGAGGCTAGATTTCAGAGGAGGTAAGGAGAAATACCAGCTTTTACCTCCACAACTCACAACAAAGTAAATGAAGGAGTGTTGGGTATTGGCACAAGAAGTCCTCGGTTTGGATCTGATGTCCTGGTGTTTCTGCAATACAAACAGTGAACCAAAATAATGAATGAACGTTCGGTGCTTTCTCTGAAAAGACACTTTGCTCGTGCATGAAACTTGAGTTATCGTCTTTGATTCCTATCAAAGTAGGAACAGAACAGTGACTCATTTAAAACATACATATAAAAGCGTATATATGTTCTATATGTGTGTGTATATATATTTATACAAATACATGCATATATATGGTTTCCTCTTCAGGCAGGCAAAGTAATTGAGGTTGTAGAACTGTTGAGAAGACCATTGGAGCTGGCAAAGACTTGGGCCATCACTGATGTCAACAAACGATGATGCCATCTAAAATAAACATAGCTAGGCACTAAAAAGTTGTAAAGTTGCTGGTGTATTTTCCTTCTGGTATTATCTGCCAAAAGTAAATTGAATTGAGTATAAATGGTAAAGGATCTTAGACTTATTCCTTAAATATGTTTTTTTAATCACAGTACGAATATTTTTCTTTAGATTTTTGCTTTTGTTTTTAAAATGCATTGTTGTTTCATTATTGTTAATAACCTGCAGTTCAGACTTTGCTAATAATTTGGATCGAATAATTGAATTAAGATAACATTATATATGATGACATTTTGGAATCGAGTGCGAGCCAACTGTCATATCAAATGTCAGCTTTCAGCAGACGATTCTGCCCCTAAAATGGTGCTTGAGAAATCTGCTATAATAAATCACAAAAGGGAAAGACTTTTGCACCGTAGCAGCATTGATAGTCCCCAGAAGATTATTTACTTGTTAGTTCATTGGGATTTATATTCCTCATTTCGGCCATTAAAGAAACCCAATCTAACTGCTATTTAGCTAAGCTACTAATTACAGCTCTCCCCATATTGACTGGAGAAAGGTACAGGCACTGTCGGACTGGTTCAGCCCATCCTGAGAGAGGGACCTCCTCTCTGACGCCCAAGAAGCGTTCATCCCACCTCTCGCCTCCTCATCCCGAGCAACGGGCTTAGCGTTGCTTCCCGCTACTGCTTCCCACTGAACCGACTCCGTACATCCCCCTTCTTGCTGCACAAAGCCAAAACAACTTTCAGCACAGCCTGAGTCACTCCAGCACAGCTCCCGATGTCAGCACCTGTACTAGTTGTACCAAAGGCCTTACAAGCAGGCAGATGTCCAGGAAGAACAGAGCTGCTTCAGTAGTTCTGCTGGCCAGGATGGAAAGATCAGCTTGAAATCATGTGGACAGGTGCTGGAAGTTAAGATTCAAACAGCATCTGTTTGGATTATTTGAGGAATCGTGAAGTAGTTGCATTTCTAAATGTCTAAAGTAGGGAAGAAGGAAAGAACGGGAGCACCAGTCTCTCCACAGCATTCCTGTTTCTGCCATTCTTGCTTCAGGATCCCACTTGAAAATATGTAATAGTTTTATCAGCTTTTGAATTTAAATATAGAGTAGCAGCAAGGCTGTTAAAGCTTCCTTACAGCTGAACGATACCTGCTCAGCTCTAGCTGAATCCTCTTGGTTCTTAACTATTCAGCCTGGGAAGGAAGGAGGTCCTTGACTGCCTCGCACACTGCATCCAGTTCATAACTTTAAGCTTCTTTGGCTATCCACGAAAACTTACTTTTTCCTGCTACCAGCGTAGGAAGCCATGTTACAAAAGCATTGCCCTTGAATCTAGCACGAACCTGAATGTGTTTGAGGTGCGCAAGTCTCTTCGCCAGCTCAGTGAAGGGCCGAAGAGAGATTCTCATCACTTCTTCAGTCTTTGCCCAAGACAGGCTTCCTGCCCAACATCAGATGCGTGTTACAGCTTCGTACGGCAGCCAGTGAGTGAGGAGTGAGGACGGAGGCCAGTGCAACGGGAGTGCTTTTCCAGTAGTCAGCCTTTGCATGGGCAGAGCTCTGTGGTGTGGAATAGCAGGAGGCTGGATGCGCCTCCCAAATGCAGCTGGAGGCAATTTTGGAAGTCTCGGACTGGGCACGGCGTTGAGCCCAAGCAGCGCTTCAGCTGCCAATCTCCTGAAACACTGCAATCCAGCTTCGAAATGGACTGGTTCACTGCTCTGGCATCATTACACAAAATAAAATGTGCTTATGGATAAATAACTTGAAAAAAAGTTACTAAGCAAAGGATTTCTCAAAGATCCCGCACTGCGTGATCCATGTTTTTTGTAAAGCCTGGCCTGCATGGCATTGCAGCACGTGTGCTCCGTTCTCGATGAATGACAGAGTGTTTTTGTACCTTAGAAGCAATAATGGATAAAAAAACTCTGTGATGCTTGTGAGCACAAAGAGTTTTGACGCATTCTGGTAATGGTGACATGAGTAACTTTTTAAATACGCCAACAAAATTAGTTACTGGGTAGATCCACTTATAAGCTATTTGATGCTATAATTTAATTTCAGGCAGAAAAACAGCACCTTGAAAGAATCTTTTTTCAATCTTGAGATATTGAACAGCTTTAATACGCCTCGACATTCAGTACCACACTCATAATCCCTGTAATTATTCCTTCCTACTCTAATAAGAGCAGGCGCTGTAAAGCACAAGTACTGAGGGATAGTTTGTTTCATGCTTGAAAAGAGGAACACGTTGTATAAAGCGCACTTTGTCCTGAGCTGTGGGAAAAGAGGTGAATGGGAGGCCAACCCAGAAGCTTTAAAAGCAGTTCAGAATGTCTAGTAGGCTTCCTCCCTGTCTCTGTAGGCAGTTTTGAATAAATGAAGACGCTGCCCGAAATGAGAGAGGCACAAAGCTGAGAGCTTCCTGGAAGGGAAAGCTTTTGGAGGAAACCTCTTCTCCCATGGCTCCCACCTGACCTCAAGAGCAGGCCTCTTCCCATCAGGCAGGGCTTGTGCTATGGTGTTCTGCCCCGTCCCTCCCTCTGCCTAAAACCTGTGCCTCTGCCTAAAACCTGTGCCTCTGTCTCCTTGAAGAGGAGCCTGGGTGCTGGTACTACCGCAGTAACACACACAGGAAATTAACCCTGAAACAACCCAACATGGGACTTGAGGAGCATTTGTGGGCAGTACTGGTGACTGCGCTTGGCTATGTAGGTTTAAGTGTTGATGATTTTTCTTGTCGTGCTTTGGTGTCAAGAAATATGTGACTGTTACCTGAAGCCAAAATGTCAGAAAATTCTGGAATGTTTCCAGCAGAGGGTTAAAGAAAAGGAGGAGAGACAATGAGTGTGTGTGAAGGATTTTTTATTATTTTTTTTTCTTAAAGGAGGTGGCTATTAGGCTGGCTATTGAGGTGCCCCTTAAACTGGAGGAGATAATGGAATTAAGATGACTTGGTGAATGTACCTGCCAACAGCTGGATATCCGAGGGAGTTTGTGGAAGAGATGGTGCAAAAGCTACAGCCTTTGGTCAGATCTGACTTTACAGGGTGTGAAGGAGGCATCAGTAAGGATGGAGGGTTGGAAGTTGGACATCTCAGGGTTTACAGGTATCAACCAAAGAGGAGAATGAGGAGCCTGTGGTTCACAAGGTAGGTGGAAATGGCAAGTCTGGTGTGATGGAGGAACAAAGCTGTCCATAGGGCATGGCATAGCTGATCTGTCCACCCAGAGCAAGAATGAGCTGCAGATCTGGCTCTACAAGATATCTCAATAAAAAAATTGCTGATTGTCTCACTGATTTGGCCAGAGTGATATGACTTAGAAGGTGTTTGTTGGTTTGTTTTTTTTGTTTGTTTGGGTTTTTTTGTTTGTTTGTTGTTTTGTTTTTAATAATGCAGAGAGTTTGCATGACAGGACTAACTGAGACCACTCATGCAGCCATATGTGAAAATGTTTAGTATAGAAACAATACACTTTATTATAGAAACAATACACTGAATAGCTTTTGTAAGTGGAGTATGAGCTTGGAGAGATCCACGGGACTGAGAAAAGGCACAGTAAAGGTAAGGCTGGTGGACTAGTGCAGTACACCAACAGCGTGGCAGATTTAAAAGTATAGGAAATGACTATGCAGTCTTTGAGCTGAAATCTCTTGGGAAAAGAGTAGTAAAAACATTTTAGTGGGGTGGTGTTACAGATGTGCAATAATCCTTTGGGGAGACATTCGTAATCTTTGCAGAGGAACATTAGCAAAACTGTCATTCGGAGAGACGTTTTCTTGCTATAGGTTGGAGTACAAATTCTATCAATAATTGCAAGTCCTTACTGCTTCTGCATGTCAGATCTGACGCACTTGTTCAACAAAATGTTCCTGAACCAAGAACAGGGCGTGCTGCTTCAGGCTTGTGAGCATCTCCATGTTGTGTACTGCTGGGCAGTGGGTTCGTGGAACTGGGAAAAGCAGTAAATCAGCCCAAGGCGAGAACATCCTTCTGGCATGTGAACCACCTTGTTCAGCTGGGGCTCTGGTACTTCTACAGAAGTCTTCAATGTACCCCTGTGCAAGACTTACAGTGAAGTAAGAGATAGTTATATAAAATAACTTTGTAGTTATTGTTGTTGTTGTTGTTTTAGACAAATAACAAAAAAATAGACCTTGAATGAAAGGACTTTTTATTTCAAAAAGATGAAGTCTCAGAAATGAAGATGGCTTGACAGCGACATTTATTAGCTTGAGAGAAAGCAAAAAAAAACCTCTGAAAGCTCAAAGAAACTTTAGTCGAAGGACAGAGTCTCTAGCATTTGCACCTTAAGAAGGGCAGAAACCTTGTATGGAAAGCTGGCATTGAAATATAATTCCCTTTAAAAGTGTACTTGGGCACCTGTAAGGGACTGAAAGAAGGGGGAGCAGAAGAAAGTGTGCAGTCTAGTGGGATCGGAAAGCTTTTGTGACAGACTGAATTACCAGAAGACAAAACTGAGTTTTAAAATACATGTACAGATTCCTTAACTCTTAAAAACAGAACAAGGGCTAAAAACAAAGCACAAAGGGGGAGGAGCAGGCAGGGGGGCTGAGACCAGCAAGTGTAAGCAAATGCTTTGAAGAAGATTGACGTTGCCACCCCATGGCCAGTCAGCGCAAGGCCGTAGCGATGCACACCCAAAGGCTAAAGCAGAGTGCACGGTAAGGTCGCGATCCCACAGTCAGTGTCACGATCCCACAGTCAGTGTCACGATCCCACAGTCAGTGTCACGATCCCACAGTCAGTGTCACAGCTGCTTCTCTGAATCGACACTGAAAGGTCGGGCGTCCTGGGTAGGGCATGGCCTGAGCTGTTCGTCATTCCCACCACAGACACGGGGGTAACCCCCACCTTCACACGCCACGGTCATGGTCTGAACAGAGTGGACTCCTTACGCCAAGAAGAACGACCCAGTGACTCACAAGGTCAGCGGCTGATCTTGTTTAAGCTTCTAGTTATCACGGTGGATTGCGTTTCCTTGAGGCTTCAAGCAAATGTAATAGAAGGCTCCACGTGGTTTGTTGTGCTGTGCTCTACAGAAATACTCACATTAAACTTTTTCTTTGCAAGAAGAAGCATGTGAAGCATGGCCAGGTTGCAATCCTGAAGTCACTCTGGGGGTCCTTCTAGCAGTCAAGGGGGAAGATGTCCCATAGTGATCTGACTTGACTGCATTTGCTCAAATCTTTTGATATCTACTCAGCGGGCAAGCGATTAGCTAGCGTGAACTCCCCTAGCCTTGCCGGTCACCTTCTCTAACCTCTACACTATTCTAACAGGTAAATCAAAATGTCAAGTCAAATAAACCCCCGAGCACCTATGACAGCAGGCTGTCGTACAGAAAACAGGAGAAAGTCAAAACGGAGGTTCAGGGTGCTCTGACAGCCTTTTTCCTAGGGACCAATATACAGCCTGTAGGGAAAAAAAACCAAAACCAGTGTGGCAGAAAATACAGACTCTCATTCACCGGCAAACATGGAGCACCTGTATCACTTTTCACATATCGCTGTGCCACTTAATAGGTGTGCATGTGACTGTCACCAGCTGAACTCATCCCAAGTCATATTTCTTGGGAAAATCTTCTTTTCCTATAGAGTTATATACAAGGTGACTGAATTACCTGAAAAAAAACACACCCTACATGGAACTATGTAAGATCGTACGATAAATGCCAGTTAGCAACTTAAGAAAATTGATAAATCCTCACTTTTTATAAGCTGCTGCATTGTATAGATGAAATGAGAGTTTTGCTGTCATAGTTGATCTGTGCTAATTACAGCAATTATAATTCTTGTGGAGAAGGAAATTTGCAAAAAGTATATTATGTGTTCAGCACTCAGCTGCCTGTCAGCCGAAAGGAAGGCGAGTTAATTGAATGCAGCAGTCTGTCCTCTTTCTGTTGTAAATCAGTGGTTAATTATAACGTGCAGCTACGTGGCCATATGTCACTTGCTCTGGCTTAACAGTAACATGTCGCGTCACTGATCACTGCGCTGGTGGAGCTGCGAGCTGCCGTAGCCCTGCACTAAATGCCTTACAGGAGTCTGATTGGTTTCAGTGTTGCATAAAACTCATCTTTATTCAAAGTGTAGGAATTAAAATTAGGGCAAGTATTCTGCCAGAATCTAACGTACACTTACTGCGTTGTATTAGCCTGTGATTTTTGTTATTATTATTATTGCTATTTATTGTAAACAGACTTAAATACAAAAGAAAATAGATGAAGTGGAAGGTGAGGGCACAGAATTTCTGAGAAAAGAGCTGTTGCCACGTGTATTTTTTTTAGACTTCTTGAAGCTAAGCAGAGCTGTTCCAAACGGATTTATTGTCTCCAGGTATCTGGAAACTGGCTACTTTTAATCTATAGTGGCTGTCATTGTCCCCTAAGAAAATGCAGAGTTATCTAAAGGACTGCTTTTCTCAAATGTTTGTTTTCTATTTGATAATATAGTTGTGCCTTATTGAAAATACCACTTAGAAACTAAGCGTGGTTTTCACATTAGTGTCCCATAGAAATCCGTCCTCTACCTCACCTCTCCTGATGGATTTCCAGGCCAGAGGACTGGTCCGGGTAGGTGCAGATACCACAACTGAGTGTGGGAACGGAGAGAAAGCCCCAGAGTAACAGCATGTATTTGGCAGGAAGGGCAAAAGTAGGCTTGGTGAAGCTAGCTAGGCTAATTGTGAGAGGGAAGCACTTTCCAGTACAGGTCAATCCTGTCTTCTGTTCTGCTTCAGATAGCTCAATATTGGACATCACGCAAAAATGTGATGTTTTGTGATGCCAACAAAACTATTATCAGTTTGTTACGCTGCGCATACTGTAGCCAGTGTGTTTAATAATTTTTATTCCCTATTAACTAAATAAAAACTGGTAATGTGGTGTTTTGTTGAAAAGGAGAGTGGAGTCTTTACAACATTTGGGTGCTTGAAGGTTCAACTCAAGGCGAGAAAGCACATCACTTGAACATTCATTTATCCACCTGTGTCTGGAAAACAGGGAGTTAGGTACCTGTCTAAATGTCTGCACCAGCTTACGCTGAGGACTCAAAAGCAGGATGGAAAATTAAAGGCTAAGTGATGTTGTGTGTTTTTATTGCACCTGCCTCACCCTTCCGTCTTTGGGTACGTAGTTTCGTAACTAAGCATCTCGTGCATGCAGCTTATTACCTGAAAGTCAATGGCTTTCAACTTTGTTTTTTTCAGGCTGGCGTTGAGCTACTTCGTGGAACCAGAGCTTTCAACAGAGCTCTGAGCTTTCTGTAGTGGCTTGCTCTGCTTGGTCCTATGTTTTTGGTGCTGCGGTTCTGGTTTTGGAGCAGCTCTGGAGCTTGCCTTTCAGTCATATGGTGGCCACTGAAAAGGTGTATCAGTCATGTACGGCCTCTGTGGCATAAGAGCCCTCTCTAATTTGGCTGCTGTTGGCCTTGGGTTGCTCTCCCTCACCTTGGTCCTCCTAGGAAGCCACAAGCAGAAAAGCAAGGGCCCAATGGGTGTCCTCCTGGGGCGCTCCGCTCCAAAAGGCCGAGATGAATGTCATTTCTGAGAGGCATTATTATTTCTGAAAGTACAGAAATCTACCCAGGAGCTGATATTTACTGAAACACCAGACTGTTCAGGGCAGCATGCCCAGAAATACTGGTATTTGAGCTGAAAATGTAAATGTTCATACATCCCACTTCCTGCAGTTGTGTAGTTATGGTATGGGTCCGCTTTGTCAGGCAGAAACAAAAATACCATTCCATCTTTTCCATTGTACTCAGATGGTATTTTTCACTGTACATCTCTTTCACAGGATTACACAGGTATAATCTCTTCCTGGTAGCTGGTTTTTGGTTAGTAGTGGCTGCCTCCATCTAGTTGTTTGTGGATTTACTTGGAAACTGCGGTGACAGAGAACAAACAAATAAGGAACGACTATTTACGATTCCTGTGAAGGAGGGAAATGCAATATTCCAGGTGAAGAGGTTAAAAACGAAAGCAAGATGCTGAGACCCTGTACAGACATCAGTGTTAGAGCTTGAGGTTAAAGGAATTTATTTCTTGTCGCATGACGGACTGCATGCTTTCAGATAATATAGAGGCTTCTAGCAGCGTTTATCAAACTTTTCGCTTTCCCTCTGTGTTAACAGAAACTCGGTTGCCCTGAGGCGGGTGAGAACAAAGCGCAGTTTCTGACTGTAGCACAAACCTGGCTCTGGAGGAAGGAACTGATCCCACTTATTAAAGGTATTTTATAGTTACAGTGTTGAGACACTGATACTACAATTGCAGTTTCTTCTCGCTGGCCTGGCCAGGAAAAAGGGTGTTGCTGCTGAGCAAGTGCTGCTGTGTTTTTCTAATATTTTGTATTTCACTTGCCAGATCTGATCATGACCTTGCAATCTGAGAAACACTCGCCATCTATACAGAGCTGGATGGGAGCATGAACTTCTCTTACACAGAAATGCCAGCAATTTGAAATGCTTTGTTCCTGAATGGGACTTTTACAAGGAAAAACATGTCAAACAGTACTATGTGTCTTTTCCACTGTCTCTCTCTGTGTTCTATATAAAATATACAAAAGGAAACAGTCTATTCCAGCTCCTGGCCCCTCTTGCCAGCTCCCAGAGATGTCTGTGCATGTAGCTGAATTCTGGTCCTTGTGGTCAAAGATCTGCCCATGACTTTTTCTTGTATCACTGCTTCACATAAACTTCACAAGACAATCGCTAGAGGTGCCCATCTGTCCGTTAGCTTCCCTCAGCTTTATCTCTTGCAATTAGTTAACCAAAATTGTATTTAACACGTACCTATCAGCAGATGATAGAACACCCCTTCCCTCTGTAGCTAGAGTAACATCTCAAACCTTTTCCTCAGCATGTGCCTCATATTCTTGGAGATCTGATAGTTTGAAATTCATTTCCAAGCGGTGCCTGGGCCAGTCTCTTTGCATCGTGCTTCTATGCAGGCAGGTTCACGGGGTTTTCAGGATGGCGACAGGGTTTGTGCAATGAGCTGCTTTATTTTCTAGTGAAAACACTTCTGTGATAGCTTCAAAACAGCTGTTTCAGAGCTGGATGAGCACTTCTTTACTTTTTGGCAGTAGCTCACACTCCTCTTCCTTCCAGCTCCTGGTTATTGCCTTGCTGCTGACTATGGATGCCACAGTCTTGCACAGAACTGAGACTGAGCACACGTGGCATGGCTGAATTACCGTCAGTACCTGGTGCTTGGCTGCTCTCACAGCTTCATTTAACTGCAACACTGTAATTTTGGGGCTCTGTAATTTAGTAATGACTGAATTAAGACTCTTTATCCTTGGAGATGATCTTGAAAGTGGATTCAAGACAGGTGATAGCAGCCCAGCACAAAGAAGCGCAAGCCTTCTAACTTCACTTATAAGAGAACCAATATGGAGTGAAATTCTGCTCTTGAGCTCTGTAAATCTAGCGACACTCCAGAGAAGACGATTTTGAGATTGCTCTGGATTTAAGACATTTTACTTAGGTAGAAAAATCCAGTTTGTGATGTTAGTAGTAAAACACTTGATTGTTTAGGAACAAACTTACTTAGTTTCTGAAAGCTTTCACCTTTATCAGGCCTTTGGTTAATATTGCCAGGCGTTGATCTTGAAGTAACATCAGTTCCTTGTAGCACCTGCCCTCTTTTCCTTCACTTGCTGTGAAGGAGTCTGTTAGGCAGCGGTGAGCATGTTACCAGTCTTGGCTAAACCAGCAAGTGTGATATCGTCAATAAACATTTAGAAAGACCAGCTCATAGTTATCTCTGGGCACAGCAGAAGTCAATTGGCTGCTGAGCTACCAGCAGACTTCCTGCTTTCTGCAAAAGCCCAAACTAAATTTGAAAGAATTTATAATCATGTCAGAACAAACACCGAAGCTCTTTTTGCGATAAGCATCTAAGATCAAATGCAGCTGGCTGCCAGGTAACATCTGACATTTAGTCCTCCGAGAGAAAGGCTTTTGCAGTATTTAACACAAGGATGTTGAGCCCCACTGACATCCAGGTGACCAGCTAAATGGATGTACGTTCTGTAGCATGTTTTCATGCTACTATGGCAAGAGAGGACAAGGGTAAGTATTTTTCCACTAGATTGGTACTGGGGAGTGCAAAAGGCAGCGTTGTCTGTTGCCTTAATCTTGTCATTTAGAGGACTTGATACGTGAAGCCTATCAAAGCTTGTGAAAGAAACACCACATTCAACTCTCCATTTCCGCATGCTGCAGCGCAGCCTCACGGTAACTGAGCCCTTCTAGCCATCTCCTCCTCTGGGCCTATGGAGCCACATTAGCGTGGGGTGTTCAGAGGCGTGATTCAAACATCCTACCATCTTTGAGTCGTACTGTGACTTTGGCCAAGTCCGTATCATGCTTGTCTCAGGCCAACAGGTTATTTCCTCACTTTCATTGTTTAAAGACTTAAAGCAGACTTCAATTTCTCTCCAACTCTATTTTTTCATGTGGCTTTCCATGAAGTAACTATTATCAATAACTACTCAACTATGATTTATTATTTTACTCCAGTAGTGTGGTGTCCTCAGAGAAGCTTAAATTGCATGTCATGAAATGCTGTACAAAGTCCCTCTTTGTTGAGCAAACCAAGCGTTTAGAAAAGAAATGGGAGGGAATTACCAAACTGACATACGGTTTGTTATTATGCCACATCTAGGAATGAATACAAGAGTTAGATCAAGTCGTGAATATCTCTGCCCCTCTGTCTGTGGGGGAGTTATGATGTGGTCCTCAACACAAATGACTGTTCATTTGTATAACAATGGGAAAATGCTGTCATAGAGAAGTTAGCGTGAGAAAGTTCAGTGGGAGATCTTATGAGAGGGGAAGGGGGTATTCATTCATAAAATCTTTAAGCAAGTTGCTTTTATCCACTCACGCTCCTTCTCCTATAGATTTAATTAATTCACACTCTTGACACTCGTGTATTCATGAGCACCGAGACATTTAAGTCCAAGTGGCCTGTCCAGGATCACAAAGGAGCAGAGATGCCAACTGCGCGCCCAAGGTTCCCCTCGACTGGGACAACAAAGTAGTTCCTGGATGGACCTTTCCTATCTCTTAGAAGGCATCAGCAGGTATGTGGTCATGTCTGTATGTCCGTGAGCTGCAGGCTTTTCAGAATTAAGATGACCTCGTTTGGATAGCAGTATCATTCCTGCAGCAAGCACAACCTTCCCTGTGTGTTACAAACCTGTTTCTTGATGTCAGGGACGCCGCACCTTGCCAGGCAGCTGGTGAGAAATGTTTGTGCCTTCGTGGTTTTTTCAGCCTTCAAAGTGCTGGTTACTCTGCAAATGTGGAAGCCCTCCTCCACAAACCGGGCCTGACGCCCTACTGAGGAGGAAGAATACAACCTTATCAGAAAGCGAATTAATGTGTTACTGGTTAGGACTCCTATGTTACAGTAAGAGCCCAATAAAATGCCAATGAAGAAATAAGTTTATTCAGTGCACTTAAAGTGAAACAATCAGTAGTATAGAAAATTCATTGTAACCACTGGTTTATTACACAGAAAACTCCACAAGTACTAAATTTAGTATATAAGCATACAGCAACCAGAGAAACAGAAAGGAGAAGAAAAAAAAAGGCAAGAAGCACCATGAACAAGGTTAAGAAGCATTTGTGCAAATAGATGTATTTCTGGCTTGGAGCCAGCGGGGGGAGAAAAAGGAATTGCCAGGCACAGATTCCCAGGAGGTGTAACAGAAGTTGCAGCAGACTGCTGGAGGCTGAAGCACGTCAGGAAGGAGACTGGCGATTAGTAGTTTCAGATAATTTAAGCGGAGTCTGCTCACAGGTAGTAGACTCCACAAAATTCTAAGCACGGAAGCGATCACTGCTGTTTTTCTGCTACTTGTGACAGTAAGTATAAACATGCATGATTTACTAAAAAGGAGAAGGACACCTCAGCACACATGTAAGGATCCTGGTAACTTGACAGCAGTGAGCTTTAATTTCCAGATGTAGAAGTATCTTTTCGCGGTCAGTAAAACTCCCATCTCTGAAAGTACATTACCAGAGTAATTGATTTTAATCAAATACAACTGTACAAGCTTTATACATGCCATATTCAAATTTGATTTTTTTTTTTAATCCAAAACTAAGTATGCTTTGCCAATAAAATACTACTTTATTTTTTGTCACAGGCACACAACAATGTCATGTTCTTTATTTGGACAGTATATACTATCCAACTGTTTCCATGTAAAGAAATATAGCAACAGGCTTTTGGTCAATCTGCCTACAGCTACTGCTCTGAGACACTTAATTTGCATTATCTGCAACTCCCTAATTGAGTTGTGCTGCTCAGCAGAACAAACACAACAGTACACAACAATGACATACTTCTGAGGTAGTAATATCATAACTGCTCTTAAATAATGATTTTTTTTAACCTTTCACATATCTATTACAAGTAAAAGAGAAAGCTGTGAACAAACAAAAGAGAACGTACACCATCTAGGATTGGTGTAAACAAATGCCTTCAATTAGTGGTTATTTTGAGAAAAGAAGATCTTACCTTCCACAGAAGAGGAAATTAATCTTTTCCCTTTTGAGGTAATTGCATTTTCAGGCCTCTGTGAGTTATGGAAAGTGATGACTATTTGGCGATGGCATCTCTTCATGAGGTGTAAAATTATAAAGTACAAGGAGGAATCATCAAGAATCTTAAAGGAATTCAAAGCAGCAGACTATTCTGTAATCTGTTCTTACAAACCTTCACACAGTACTCAGAAAATCTTGAATATTGAGCTGAAAAGTCAGTACCAGGCTATTGTAAAGGCTGCTGAAAGCCCTCTCTGCACATTTCAGACTCTGGACTTCTTTGAAGGTCAACATGAAATTCATTGCTTGAATTTACAGTAATAACTTTTGGAATAATTCCCACATTGTTTTAATTCACTTTAAATTACTGCCAGATATTTCTGACTCCTATTTTAACATGATTTGTCTGGAAATATACCAAAAATGAATAACACAGTAATAGGTTATACAGTATTTGAGTCCCAAGTGTAAGTGCCCACTCATTCACATTCTAACTTGTAATTTTCAATGTGGTCCCTGTCATTGAGTCACATAAACCAATGACTAATTCCCACCATCAACAAATGTCTACTGCAAATTAGCAGCAAGAAAAACAAGAAAAAATGCATTGTGCAATGTGCTCATTCATTCTACAAATGGCGTTTTCAACGTGCAGCACCAAATGTTCTGTGGTGTATCTCATACAAGTCTGAGGAACAGTAAGCTTTGTAACAGCATGAGTCCAGTCTTCAGGAGAAACAGAAAGAACAGTTTACACTGAGGCTTACAGATAAAATCAGCATATTTTTATAATTTAAAAAGCCGTTACAATGGGTAATGACCTCCTAAGCACAGAAAGAGAATGGAATAGATAGTCACACTAATCCCACAAATGTTACTGACCCCAGGTACAGTAAATAGGGTGGGCTTGGTGAGTTAATAGGGAGCCTATTGTAGCACTCGTAATTTGAAACCCTCATAATTAAAGACGAAGGGAAGGGGGAACCAGTCTATTAGCATCTTAATCCTTCACTTGTATGCAAATTGACTTTTTAACCATATATTTCCTAGTACTGAGATTGGAATGCCTTTAAAGGTCTACATAGAAAGCCTCTTCATTCCTTGGCAAGTGTACAACCTAACTTAAAGAATGACATACATAAAAATGCAGAGTACTTGTTTTATTAATAAAATACTATCCTTAAAGCAGATCATGAGCCATCTGATCTGATCTGATCACCACCCCTCTTCTTGAGAATATTCAAGAGCTACAACCTGCCTGTCAGGTTACCTGCCTATTTCATTGGTGTAAGCTCCTCAGCTTCAGCATATTGAACTGCTAGCAAACATTTCCATGATGTTTACAAGAGTTAGACATGTCATAGTTTATTTGTGGGAAAGATATGCTTAACCACTGGACTAGATCTCAGATATCTGTATTTTGTTCTTGCTTCTGTATGTCACCTCGATGAGTAACTTGCAAGGCTACCACTCTATCCCTCAGTTTCTTCATCTGTAAAATGGGGATAATGATATTCAGTAGCTTTTAAAAAACATTTTAAGATATACATGGTTAATTATTAAGCAGTGTGGATTCTCCCCCATGAGTAACACACAGCTGCTAATACACTGGCTTAGCTGCTTTCGTATTAGCATCTTTATTTAAATATTTGCTATTCTTACTGTGACATAGCAAAACACTCATTTTGTCAAACAGCAATTGTAAAGAAGCTTTTATCCAGCACAAGGATAATTAGAACAGTAGAGAAGTGATGAGACTGTCATCAGCTTTGAGCTCGAGGGACTATCTCGTAGTAACTGAAGTAGCAAAAATAGTTTCCAATTCAAGTCTGCCCTCCACTGGCTTTAATGAAACACTGCTAATAAATTTTGGATCAATACTGTCTTTCTGTAACGAAGTGAGGGAATTAAATTAATATAAGCTGATACATTTTATTAATTGAGACCTTTAGTCAGCATTGCTTTTTATAATTTGTTAATAGTAGTAAAATAATTTGTAAATTTCTTTTTAAAGTCTCATCTAGGCTCCCTGGCAGATTCTTGTTCTTCCAGTTTTCAAAAGCCCACTAGCGTATCATTCATTCCAGAGTTGCTGGAACTAACATACAACACAGGAAGTTACATTCTGCACATGGTTTTAAAGACATGTAATAGAAAAACTACAGAAAAATATTTTGCTATGATACAATTAACCATTCTAATATACAGTGCTATATGTATCAGTCAAGTACTAATGTCCCAAAAGAGACGAGTATCAGTCTAATCTAGTACTCTCTTGCTAAATGTGCAAGAGTACTCTCCCCCTAAAATGTGAAAGGAAAGAACAACTACTTTTATTACTGTGTTTATTTTAGAGACAACTTTCCATTACAAATCTTAACATGCAATTAACTCATCTCTTAACTCAGGAGGACTCATTTTCCTTTCTGTATTTAAAGTAGGAGGGTAATGGGGGGGAAAAACCCCCAACAAACTATCAGTTACACTTACATAGAGTCATCTAGCATGATTTCAACCCCAGGGTAACATCTGTGTCTGGAATACAAAATTTATACCATTATGCACTGGAGGATGTGATCAAGCTGAAAAGCCTCTGGTTAATTTGTCATCTTCATGCTTTGTTATGCTTAACAGAATCTAACCTCTTGTGACTGCTACCCAAACCTAAAAGAAATGAAGAAAATGTAGTTTCTTCAGATGTGTACTTAATATACACTTGAAAAAAAGGGAAAGAATAAAAGTATTACAGAAATGTCATTTTACTTGGACCTTTCATAGCTTGTGCCAAGTGTGCCTAACAGACTTTATAAAGCAGAACATCAGAAAGTTCCTTAAGTTCCTTGTATGTCCTCTGCATCTGCTAAAATTCTTGCTGAAATAGCTATCATTCAAAGTAAAACCTTCAGGAAGGAATGAAAGGCACACAACTATTCTGTCCTTACTGTTTTGTGGTTGGTTTTTTTGGTTTTGAGTGTGGGGTTTTTTTTGTTTGGGGGTTGGGTTTTTTTTTTTTCTTTAGGTAGGAAGCTATGCAAAAACCTAAGGAAATCTCATCAATCACTTCAGTATGTACTGTTCCCTCTTAAACCAGACTCCAAACCCCAGTATCTCAAATGACTGCCATTCTGCACTTCTAGGAGATTACTGTTCGAGCTTTTTAATAATCCTAACTGAAAAGCAGCAGCATTGCCACACTGAAACACACAGATATTTTCATGAAAGGTCACTGGTGTTCTATGCATTAGTGGAAGGACTCTAAGATGAACTTACAGATATGTGAATTAGACTGTCAATATATAGGGAAGATACACATGCATGTCTACTTGACTATATTTTAAAATTAATAAAATCTAAAAAACATTTGTCTGGGCTAAATATGGCATATGATTATGCTAAAATAGAAAGTCTGGACAGACTATGTATGAAAGGCAAAAGGGACAGCATTTTAAGAGATTAAGTTTTAT
This sequence comes from Aramus guarauna, assembly GCA_013400195.1. NCBI lineage: Eukaryota > Metazoa > Chordata > Aves > Gruiformes > Aramidae > Aramus > Aramus guarauna. The sequence goes on along the minus strand of VXBL01000340.1, from coordinate 208,082 downwards.
TTTAGTATAAGAGTAAAAACTTCATTAACCATGAGTTGCACTCCATTTAATCCTGATAGCACTACACAAGACTTGCAAAGGAAGAGTCTTCCTTGATCACCTTCTGGTATCTATGAGAGGCCTTAATTACTCCTTATTGTAATACTACATTACTGATTCTAATCTTCCACGTGCTGAAGCTCTCAAAGATTTTTCAGTGAAATCTGACCTACTGAAATGCAAAAAATACAGACAGACATAAATGCTGATACTTTTGTCAATACTAGTTTGACTTTGAGTTCTGAAAAGCAGTTTTCTGGAGTGTTCCCTCCAAGCAGGAAGCTCACCCATTGCATTCTGATGGCGCTTGGCAAGAGGAGGTGAGAACTGCTCCTCACCTTGTCGGTCATGGTTAGGTCATGCTCAGTTAGGAATGTGAAAAAAGGTTTGTCCTTAAGTTTCTGAAGTGAATTCACCAGAAGTGAACAACCAAAATTAATTAATACCTACATTCAGTGTAATTAACTGATTTGTTCAACATTTAGGTATACTGAGAAAGATTCAGTTTATACATATACATGACACATTTACTTTGTTGACTGGGTAATCTTATTCAAGATCTGAAAATACACTATTTTTACCTTTCCTATTATGCTCTGAATTCTGTAATTTGCATTATGAGTTGTTAAAAACGATCATAATGACAACACTAAAACCTAGACTACCTTTGAATTAAGAATTAAAGCTAAGCTTTAAATATTATTTAAATTAAAGCTATGCTAAATTCAAATTTAATTTACACTTAAAAAATAAACCTTAATTTTAACAGCACCCTTACTGATTTGGAGGCACCAAAGGAAAAGGATACTCATGGATATACACAGTAACCAAAAGCATGTATTTTTTTTAACAGTGACCTAAGATAAAAACCAGAAAAAATTCACACTTTAGCAGAAAACCCACACAGACCTGTTCCACATATCCACCTGGCATATTTCAACTCAGAAGTCCTTCTTTTTGCTTTACTACTTGTTTTCTCTTTGCTTATAACCAGGAGATAATTAGTAGCTTCTTGTTGTTGTACACATTTATCTTGTAAAATCTGAAAGAGTGCATCCAAAAGCACTATTGTAAATCAGTGAAGCGAATACATCAGACAGTTACAATTTTCAATTATTTGTCAGAATAAAGTTTTTTAGCAGCATGTTTCTATTTTGTAGATGATGCTAAGGAAAGACTATTACAACAAACTCTCATTGAAGAGAGGAAGCAGAATATGACTTTTAATTACAATTCTTATTTTTCAAATGCTCCAATTCTATGTTTTGTATCAAAGACAAACATTCATTTTCATGTGCACTGCTGCCAACTGATTGCAAAGATTTCCGTTCTCAGTTTCATGGTTGCCTCACCTTAATACAATGTACTAAGGTCAGAATTGGTATAAACTCAAGTATACTGAGGCAAAGACTGGTTTGGAAATCAGAACATATTCACTGTTTTCCTCATCTTGTTTCAATCGTAGTAGAAATTTGCCTAAACCAAGCATCTTTTAAGTTCTTTAAAGTCTTTGTAGATGTGAACTGTTAAAACAACATGTTCTTCAACAACAAAAATCTAGTCAAGATCTGTTGACAAACAAAAGGTGTACATTCAAACGTCTTTAGAGGAAAATCCTCCTAGACCTACTGAAACCTTCACTGCTCAGATGCTAAAAAACCCCCTTAATTTAAAAACAAAGAACAAATAAATACAGGTATTAGTTTTGGCCTCAGAAAATCCTTTAATCCATCAGATTTTTGCGTATCATTGAAATTATGTAAGAAATCAGATTATTGTTTTCATCCTCGGCCAAATACTGCAATCATAAAAGCATGTATTTAAGAACTGCTGTGTTTTTAGAGGAACTAACTATGGTAAAAGGTAGTAGTATCTTGAAATGTAACACTTCGTTTTCATTATTAAATGAAGATGGGGAGAATGGGAAAGTCAAGTTTCAAACAACATTAAACTTGTGCAGCATGTAATATTCAATTTTCAAGCACAACAGCAGTTCTCCTCTAAGGTCTCTGAAAGCAATTGATGAGGTTCTGTTGAATGCTGTCTCACCTCACATTGGTGTTTCTCCTTCACCGGCCTCTGGAGCTGTAATGAAAAATAATGAAATTATTGTGTTTGCACTCAACTCCATATTACCACTCAGGTTCATTTTATTTTAAAAATAAATAAACAAATGAACAGTATAGTTAGTATTGTTTATACTGATTTACAGTGTAATCCTCAAGGATGAAATATCTACTGTAGTATCTTTGAAATGTAAGTTCCTCCTAAACAAACTCAAACTTTGTTCCCAAGCTGACGAATTTAATGCAGTTTATTGACAGTAAATTGAAGGGGAAATCTCAAAAGCGAGATCAGTAAGTAGATAATGGAGGTCTGCAGGGATTTCCTATGTCAAGTTTACAGTGATTTTTTACAAACTTTAATGTGTCAGTTCACTTTGTCTTCTTCCTCAGCCTTCTATGTTGCATGCACTGTTGCATGGCTTTACTTTGTGGGGTGCCATGATAAAGCTTTAGAGGTCTGGAATTCTTTCAGCTGAAATGTACCCTTTGCACCAAAAACCAAAGACAAGCTAAATAAAGCCATCAGACAGAGTGACATTATTTCCCTGAACAAGAGATTGATGCTTAAGTGATTGAGTCATGTCTGTAAGAATCTCAAATCTTTCCTCTACTCATAAAAACTGAAAACATTTGGCAGGTTTACAATGAATGTTAGTGGAATTTATTTGCTTTGAAAACACAGCACTGGTGGAATTACTGCTAATCAAGTTAATAAAACAGTAGGGATTCACATTCTTATTACCCCAGTTACAACCTCTGCAATTTTATTTCTGATTTTACTGTTGCTGCTGGTCACATGAACTACAAGAGAAATTCAAAGAGGTTTTTTGTAACAAAAAACCGTCATGCTCTATGGTATTACTGATTTTCTTTTATCACTTCAGCAATTGGGGCTCTTTTTTTTCTTATTTAATGGTAACACCATTCCAAGTGGGTTTGTCTTCATTATCAGCCATAAGAAAAAAAAAAATCAAGTAAAACCAATATCCTTCACAGAAGCGTTACTACAATAAATTATAAGCATGCCCACAACATCCCACTTCTGCCTTCTCCAGGCAAAGCTGCCTCCAATGGGTATCTTACAGTACCCATTTCTTTGGGTATTACTACTTCTCCTTTCCAACCAGCTCACTGCTGCATGCCCAACCACAGGCATCTTGGGTTGCAGGGACCAATTTTCAATATTTCACTAATTTGAACAGTGCAGCCCCACCAGCCTGAACTTGCAGGGAAGATGATTGATGCTGTCTTACTCTTCGGTTGAGTCATCAGCTCACCAAAGGACTGTTGAGCTCTCAGACTCTCTGACATCCCAGGTGCAACAGGAGCCAAATACAGGCACAGAAAACTTCTGGATTCAGTACAAACTTTTACTGTTGGCACACTCGGGGTGGGGGTGGGGATTGTTGTTTGGAGTTTTGTTTGTTTGTGTGCTTGGTTTTGTTGCGTTGAGGGTTGTTGGGCTTTGGTTTCTTTACTGGAAATATGATACTTTGGACAGTATGAGACTATGGATGTGTGCTATTATGTAAGCAGTGCTGTTCTCCGGTCACTTTTCTTAGTTTACAGATATCCTTTCTCAGCTTCAGTCTATAACACGATATACATTTAGACCATTAGCTGTACAGAATCAACTTTGTTTTATTTGCATACAAAACACACGCGCTTGTGTTCCTCTAGCCCACAGCACTGATTTTGTTTGCAAGAAGACTGTGGCAAAGAAATACTAGCTTTCTTGCTATTCATTTCCTGGCTCTATGGTTGAATAAATAACTTACAAGCATTTAGTCAAACATTAGAACTAGCAGACATGAGAAATGAGAGCTATCAAGGAAAGTTTCTGTGATCTGAAAATTATTCCTTGACTTGATGTGTGAAGGAAAGAAGCAGCTGGCACACAGGGCACACTTTTGTGATTACCCTCTCTCAAGAACATCCACAATAAGAATATACTGTACCACATGTGACACTGTTCAACCAATTTATACTCAAAGGAGACAGAGCTGTTTAACCAGTTGGATCAGTTGTTTGGTACGTCTGACCTGCCAAATCCCACTTGCACTAAACTACAAGAAGTTTAAAGAAAATATCTTGAGAATTCAACTCCAATACAGTGGGTCACATTTTATTGTACTATTTTGTAAGATTATTAACAATCTGTGTACTTTAACGAACAGTTGGTTTTGTATGTTTAAAAAGAACAAGGTGTAACAGTAACTACATCGTGGAAACAGATCTGATTCCATCTCATCTACAAAGGAAAATCATTTCAACACAAACCGCTGAAAAATAAGTTCCTGCAGGAACCACTTCTCTTCCTTTGCAAGGGTCAGAAGAGAAGGCTCAGTCATTTGGAGTTTTTTCTCTTTCAAGTATGACATGCCATTACTGAGAGATGAGGTATTTGTATAAGTGATATTTATTATAGCCCTGGATTCTTTTTTGGATCTAAAAGCACTCACCTCTTGTTACTCAATGCAACAAAATGGCTATAGAACTTCAAGGAATTGCCTTGGGCAAACCAATACATAACATGCAGAACTTTTAACTGTGTCTGGTCAGTAAATCACTACTACGAACAAAACTGAGTACATTTCTGCACTGTCACAAGGAGAGATTTTTAAGAACTTTTTTCAGAGTTTCCATATGCAATTAAATTCTCTCCAAACTATGACAGGAGTTTCATATAGTTAGAAGACATGATACAGATTGCCAATGTTAAATATTGTGGCCACATTAGTCATACTAGGAATTTGAAGACCTGGATCTGGCATTACAGCAAAAGGCAGCAGACTAACTGAGAAAGAATGGTACAGATGTGACATAACTGGCTGAGTCAATGGCACAGGCAACATGAAGGAAGATGTCTCTTAAGTAGCGGTGCCAGACAACAGCTTGGTGGTTAGGGCACTGCATGGGGTTCTTGCAGAGACTACTCATTTATTAGTCAGAAAAGAAAGTGCCTCGGTACTTATCCAGGCTCTGAGTTTGTAAGTACAACAAGCTCTAAGCACTGTATTAGCATTTTTTAGATATTAAGTCTAAAACCAGAATGCCTCTCTGCCAATTTCTAGTCAAACTTTCTCCCAGAACTCCGCGGTTCCACAGACTGAACACATCGCACAGCCTGGTGTCAAAGATGGAGAGGCATTTCCAATTTCACCCAGAAACATTTTCCTTATCACTTTATCTCCACCTTTCACTTACCAAAAGGCACATTCCTAGCCTCCCCAGGCGGTGTACAAAGCGCGCGCGTACCTTGAGAGCTCCGGGAGAGAAACACAAACAGATAAATGCAGGAGCTACATGCAGATGAAGAACCCCCACAGCTTACGTGACCCCCTCACCCTGGGATAAAGGCCTCAATTCCGGGGAGCCACCCCCGGCCCACCACCCCCGGCTTGCGGGGCGGCCGGGAACAAACCCTTCCGGCCTGCAGGCCGCCGCGCTGCGCATGCTCGGCAGGCGCTGACGAGCGGAAGGAACCCCGCAGCCGCCATTTCCTCGCCCTTCTGAGGGGAGGACCGCCCGCCGCCGCCGCTGAGGGAGTGTCTCCTCCCCCGCCACCCGGCGGCGGCGCGATGGGGTCCCGCCCAACGCCGCTGGCGCAGCGTTACGAAGGCGGTTGGGCGGCTCCTCCTCCTCCTCTCTCCCCCGCCGCCGGAATGCCGAAGCTTAGCAAGGAGGCCAAGCAGCGGCTACAGCAGCTCTTCAAGGGCGGCCAGTTCGCCATCCGCTGGGGCTTCATCCCCGTCGTGCTTTACCTAGGTCAGTGGCAGCCGGGGGACCGGCAACGCGGGGCTCCGGCGCGGGCAGCGCTCGGCGGCCGCTGGGGAGGTTGAGGACGGGGTGGTCGACGGCGCGCGCTGTTCTTCCCCATCCCCCCCGCCCCGCGCCTGTGGTACTGCCCGCCTGGCAGCGCGCGGGCTCCGCGGGTGGGGGGGCAGAAGGCAGAGCACGTGCGTGAGGGAGGGACGCCCCGTCGCGCGGTCCCCGCTGCGACCCGGCCGGTGTGGGTCTCACCACGCATGCGTGGCAGGGGTGGGTGGGACACTGAGGGGCCGGCGGTGACCCGGAGCCCCCTGGGCCCGGTGTGGCGGCCTGTGGCACCCGCGGGGTAGGGGTGGGAGTCTTGGCCTTGGCAGAACTGCGCGATAGGGTTTGGTTTGTCTCTTTGTTTCTTTAAAAAGGTTTTTCTGCCATTTTCCCTTCCTGGAGGCCGTGCCCACGCTAGGAGCGCGTGTTGGGCCTGCATGCCCAGTGAGGGGAGGGCCGCGGTCAGCGGCAGGCCGCGGGGTCGGCCCCCTCTGGGGAGCGGGCTGAGCGTGTACAGGAGCAGCCTAACAGCAAACGAGGCCGCGATTTAATCGTGCGTCAGTGACTGCTTCAGTAGGCTAGCCTGGGTGCTTCTTGCAGTAGGGAGTCAGTGTGCGAGGAGAAAGCTGCCTGCGGCTGGGTACTCTGCTTTGTGGCGCCGAGGGGGTTGCCAGCCTCTGGCTAAGGCTGATTTTCCAGCTAGGTACAGGTTACAGTCCTTCCCAAAATGGCATGGCTCCTGTTTCCAAACCGCAGTGGAGCATTCAGGGGATGGCTTGATGTCATGCCTGGCGCCCAGGATGTATTTCACTTGCCCCTCTCATGTGGTAGTGGTGCCCGGGCAGCCCCATGGTAGTTCTGCTGAGTTTGGGCTGTATGCCATCTGCTGTCCTTGTTAAAGAGCCTGACCTACTTAAGATACGCATGTGTGCGACAGGCCTGACACTTGTTCACCTCTTTTATGACAGGGGGTCCCAGGAAGGCTGATCCCTGTGTTCATCTGGCTTACTTTGTGCCCCAACTCTGGGCCTTTTGGGAAAAGCATCTAAAACAGGCAGGCATCTCTGCCTTGAACGCAAACATGGAGGAGAGTTGGGAGCTTGATGTGCTTACAGTCAAAGCTGATAGGTTGTTTTAATTAATTGAGGGGAATGCAGTGTCCGCTTTGAAAGGCTTTGATTGTTCACATAATAGATGACAATCAGGAAAATGTTTGTCTCTTCAACAGTTACGGACGTATTTTAACAGCTACAAGTAAAATAGGTAACTTCAAACACTGTACAAAACTAATTGACTATATTTGGAAATGTAATTAAACATTAAACCTTTTTTAGTTTATCAATTATTCTAAATTGGGTGGAAATTTCAGCAGTGTTTTGTGACCTAATTTTGCTCTTGCTGAAGTTTTGTTTTGATTTTGTTTTTATGACCATATCTGTGAATATAAGAAAGATGCTCTTTGTTCTGAGGGACACCAAAGGAAATTAAGTTACTTCAAGTCATATACAGCCATCTTATTGTGTTTACAGTTGTACTAATATCAGGGTGCCTAGTGTATTTCTGTTATGTAGTAGTAAGAAACTAAGTTGTAGTGGTTTAACTTCGTACCTCCAGAAAATAAGTTTGCTGTTCTACATCTACATTGCCTTCCTATAAATTTGTGTGCTGTAATGAAAGGACATGAAGTGTAAGCAGATGGGGGGGGCGTGTGTGTGCAGGTGCAACCTTTGCTTGCCATAGACATTTGGAGGTGCATACACTCAAAGTCTGTAGATACGGGAAACCTCTTTTGGGATTACATTTGAATCTGGGAGGGAAGGTGTGATGCAGTGGAAGGGCAAAAGGCCATACGGTTTTTGATGTCACTGATTCAAGGTAAATTTTTGCATTGACCCCTGCATATGTGAAATACATGCTGAACTAAATGCAGGCAAGGAAATTTTGAGTTTTTAACTTTCTCTGTAAGGCTTTCTAGGTCAGGATGGGTTGCTCAGGGGATGTACAAGGGAGCCCAGTAACTGAATGTGCATTTATAGGTCATTAGTCAGGGGTTTTTTTGTTGTATTTTTTTAAACTTGCTTTAAAAAGCCAGAAACATTCGCATGCACGCTCCTAATACAGCTTCATGAATTTTAAAGCAATTTTGCTGGAAAGTATGGTAATCAAAGAAAGTGGGTCAGGATGTTTAATAGTTTCAAATCACATAAGATTATCTTCAAAGAGCTAACCCAGTGCCCTTGAAGTTAATGGAAGTTTTTCCATTAACCTTCATGGCCTACGTTTCAGGCAAGCTGACGTTAATTATTTATTTTCTGTAAACAAGGTAAATAATACGTTTTTCATATAGTGTCCATTTCTAGATAGCAAATGTAGGAGTGGCTCTGTTGAACAATGCATGATTTGCATGATTCTGCTTCAGGACTTTTAATTTACAGTCCAGCAGGCAAAGATACTTGATACACTGAACCTTGAATTGCTTCTTTAGCATACGTTTGGTTTAGTGAATTGGTATTTGAGTCATTAGCTGCAGATGAACTCTTTGTAATTAACTTTCTTTTAATTTTCCTGAGTGTTAGTAGATTGACAAACATCTTGTTTCTTTGCAAGCTTTATTACTAGTTAACTTTTTGAAAAGTGCCAATAAAAGTAGAAGATTTTAGGTTTAATTGATTTGACATTTAGAATTCTCTCATCCTAAATCAAGTGAACTGTTGCTAAAATATTACATTTAAGTTCTGCATCAGATGTCATTGCAGAACAGTGCCTATTAGGATTCGAGGTGTTTGCTTATACCAATTACAAACTTACGGTGACTTATAAGTGATAAGCTTATATCAGTCACTGTTGATACAGCCTTACTAGGTTGCTTTCTGAACAATGTTAAAATCTGTGTGTTTATGTGTGTATAGGTATGTATGTCTTGATCTTCAGGGTAGGTAACTTCCTCCATTGTGCATAGCTAGTCATTCCTGAATTTTAAGTCAGATAAAGTTGCAGGTAAGAATTAATAAAAAAACAAAAACAAAAAAATCCCCACAACCAAACAAACCCACAAAACAAACAAACAATTGTACACTTGTATTTATTTTCTCTGCTTTCTAACCCTGATAAGAATGTACAGGTTTTGTTCAGATTAGTATGCAACTTCTTGAATCTCAGTTCTCTGCTCAGCCGGTTTTCTTTTTTTATTGCAATTTAATGGGCTGGAAAAACTTGATAGTGATTTAACTATGTAGGAATCTGCACATACATATTTACATATATATGTATGTAACATATGTTTCACTTCAGGTTTTAAGAGAGGTGCAGATCCTGGAATGCCCGAGCCAACTATCTGGAGGTATGTATCAGTTCCAAATGTACACGCAAACCCAGTGCAGAAAATTACCAGTTTGGGTGTTATCTCTGGACAGCAACAGTGCTTTCATCCATTGTTTTTAATTGTTGAGGGTGAAAATTTAGCTTGTTGTGGTTCTTGTTTCTTTAGAAATCCAGATGAGAAGAGAACAAAACACAAGTTGTTGGGAGGCTATACTGTTAATCTTGCATGACTTTTTACTATATGGGACTTCCTGTACCCTTTGAGTGGAAGCTGCCCTTCTAATCCATTGTAGAGCTAGTTTGTGCAAGTTTCTGCACTGAGGAATAAATTTGCAGCTTTCTAGCGTGAGTTTAAAGCAAAACCTAGTCTCCTTCTGCCTTTGCAAATATGGTAGTAACACTGCATAAAAGCTACATGAAGGGGCTATATCCTTCAGTATTACTCATTGTCACGAAGCAGAAGTACATTTGCTCATGTTGCCTCTTTGCTGTGGGACTGTTTCTTAGTGCTGCAATGTCATGGCGTTAGTAACGCTTGAAATCTTGTGATATTTGAGTTTTATTGGAGGGCTTCCATGGGTCAAACTAATAACATAGAAGTTATTTTTCTTGAAATAACTTTGGTTACTGTGCAGAACCAGGTATTCCTAAGACAAATAATTGATGGACTGTATTGTTTGTCATATATTAACTTGTTTAGCTGCACATAGTTACAATGTGTAGAAATCCCATTTTAAGGATTCAGCGATTCAAGGGAACTACTTTTAACAGGAGAAAATATTGGGGAAAAAAGTGTCAAGATCACGTTACAATTTCAGTAAAATCTTCTATTGTCTTAAGAACTAACTTGCTGGAGTTGTTTGTTTGCTGACAGTGTTTCTATGTTCAGCTTCACTGGCAGTTTGAGACTTTTTTTTCTTGGTCCATTGAGTGTGTCTCTGCACAATGTAAAGTATGTATTTCATACCAGAGTGTGTATGTACATGGATACCAGAAGCATAGTTTGGTCTAATCTGAAGTTTACAGATCCACATTTTTCTGGGCACATGTTCATGCTGTGTAGGCTTAAATTTTATTTTAAAGGTGGCTTAATTTCAGTATCTTGTGGGGTAGCACTTATTCTATACATTTACAGGGCGGTTCCTCCAGAATTCTGTTTTATAAATATCCATTTAAAAACAAGTACATGCTGCAAATCTGACTTTTATTTCCTCCCCCCCTCCCCTTTCAGTCTGCTTTGGGGATGAAGGATGTGGCAGTCCTGTTCTAGAACCAGCCGATGGACAGAGAAAGTGTCTGAAGATACGTACATTCCAGAGGATGAGGCGGGCACTTACACCAGCTGGCTCAATCAGCTTGCTAATGACATAGGTTGTACATACAACAAAATGGAGTTTATATGGACCTAACTTATTTGCATTACAGTGTAATTAAATAAATACAATTTGAATGGATGCGCATTGTTTTTAAGTCTTTTCATAAGTATGATGTAGCCATTTCTTTATTACAGAAAGGATAACTCATTGTGTGGAGTTTCTTGTTCCAAAATATGGTGATGTTCAACCCCATGTTTATCCCTGTTATGGTGATCTTTTGGGTAAAGATTCTTCTTCAGAATAACCAGAAATCTGAGCTAATGTTTTAAATACTCCAATATTCTTAAAAGATTTCTTGCTTGAATGTTGGTAAGCCTCTGCAGCTGCTCTGACCTGTTTTGGTGTGTGTTTCTCTTTTTTTGGGGTGGACTGTGTTGTTCCTGAGGGGTTTTTTTGTTTGTTTCCCCCCCCTTCCTCTTTAATTTGTTCATCTCTGGATAGCTTAAGGTTTGAGAGAGGTATATGTTTTTCCCTAGCATAGTCAGGTAGTAAAAAGTGTACTTTTCTGCCACATTTATCTTTAAACACTATGTGCATTTTCCATAATTTGAGATGGGAGTACAGGGAAAAAAAGTGCTCTGTGTGTGTATGTATGCATATATAGCGCTCTTCTTGTAAGAGGAAGTTATTGATGTACAACTGAAGGAAGAAAACAAGTATGCTAAACAAGGTATATGTTTTATTTTTACTCCAAAGTCTTGCTCTTTGGAATAGTGTTGATTTGATTTCAGTTGGTTTTCTCCCTTTTAACACTGAAATTCAAGCATTAAATGACAACTTCTTGGTTTCTGTTAAATAGAAGCTGCATTGGGTAGATTACTCTCCCCCCCTGCCCAGGAATGTACAGGCTAGTTTTTATCTATGCAGTGATTAAAAAAAAAAGGAGGTTATTCTCTCCAAGTTATTGTTGCAAGAGAAGTATTCTAGATTTCAGATTGGCTTTTTTTTTTAACCTGATAGATTTTCAGATAGTTTTTACATTAATATGAAAGGAATAGGAGATTCCTTGGTTTCTCATCTGCTATGAAAATTCATGGTAAAATGTTACTGTGTTTAAGGGCAGATGTGATTGGAAAGAAAATGAGAAATGAGCCAAGAGGGGAAAAAAAATAAATTAAAATGAAAGACAAGAATTGGGAAGAAAAAAAAAAAAGTGGGAAACATTTATGAGAGCTAATGCAAACTAGCGTGTTCCTTAAAATTCCATTAATCGCAGTAATTAAATGTCATGAGTAGTAGAATTGCTAACTATAATAGACCACTGGCAGGGTACTAGAGCAAGGACTGAACTCAGAACACTTTTCTTGTGACCCTGTATCCTGTTGATGCTGCAGCTTTTCTAGTGCCTTTTTTCTAATGGTAATTTGAGATTAATGTAACTACTCATATGTCTTAAATTATGAAAGGACTTCAAATTCTGATCTTTTTTTTTTTTTTGACTGATCCTAATTACCTTAGTATTGAGATAATCTGTTGGTAGTTGATAGTGGCTTTAATCATGATCAGGAACATTTTTCTTCTGTTGAATCTAATGGAGTAACATACAATATTCAATACTAAGTGATACGACAGTCAGTGTAAAGTAGCTCAGATTTTTCAAAATCAGATTTTGCATTTCACAAGGGTATACAATACCTAAAATGCAGCAGGGAGTGGATGGACCCGAACACCTGCAGAAGTGTATTTCATGTGCTCTATTGTGTGTCAGACATTTGGGGATGTGGTTTGTGGGTCTTAACCACCACATGGTTTCTCTGGCTGCTTTCCAGAATAATAGTTTTTGGCAAGACGTAGAGAGATAGGGAAGCGTTCTTGTCTCTTTCTTAGAACTTTTGCATAAGCATGGATATATTAAGCACAGACCAGATTCTGTGACCTCACTGTCCTGCAAATTTCCCTTAAAAATTATTGTAGTTCAGGGTTTTTTTTCAGAGACTTGAAATTATTGGCTAAATATTGCTTGTGCAATTCTTACTCTTAAAACGCCACGTAAAGCACATCGGATAGCAAATTTTTGGTAATTCTCTGCTATTATGAAAATCAATCATTATTCTCTGAAAAAAAAAATGATCAAGTTCAGGAAAGTCATTAGCATTTGAAAACATTTGAGTTTTCAAATTAAAGAAAAAGTGTCTTTCATGTTACATTGAAGTCAAGTTAAATTGAATACCAGTGTGTAGTATAACATTTTTCATTAGTACAACCTGACAGCATTTATTTCAATATATCTCTGTCTCTGTAACAAAAAGATGAAAGTCCTTAAATGCTTATTCTGCTTTTTTCAGGGGGAATAAAAAAGTATTAATCATAAGTCTTGGTAATTAATTGTAAAGTAGCAAAAAACAGAATTGGAGAAATTTTTTTTTCCAAGTTTAAAAATGAAGGAATCTTTGGTAGCAATGTCTTGAAATTTCTTTGCAGTTATTGTCATTTTCACAAAATTCAGGTGTGTTTATAAGAGCAGATCAGTGTTCTGTGAAGTTACATGTTAAACAGATTCCTCTGAACAATCTTAATTCCCTAAAATAACTTCAGCAAATATGCTAGTTTTGTGTCAAGAACTTTTTTTTTTTTGGTAGGGGAAGAGAGCAGGTCTCTGAAGTGGAGGGACTCTCATGTTTGTCAGGGCTGTGGGCTAGGGACAGTTAGGTGTTACTTGTTTTGAGTGTTTTAATATTTAATTCCTGCTTCTTCATCTTTCTCCCAGTAAAACTTGAGAAAATTTTATTTTAATGTCAGCTGGGAACACTTAAAGAACAAACATGAGCTCCCCTGCTTGACTGTATTGATATCTGCCAAGTGAATCTGTGCCTTCTGCAGCCAAGTATGGATTCTTTTCCTGTAGTGGAGTTTGTGATGCAGTCCTGTGAGACCATGTATGAACTCTGTGTTGGAATAAAATCGATGAGTGTAGTTTACTGAAAATTGAGCTGTGACTTCAAAGAGCTGAGCTCAAGGCTACAGTCTGAGATGTGTGAAATAAAATCATTGATACCTTCCTGTGTGCTGTGAAGATTGTGCTAACTTTGAGGTGTCTGCAGCTGATCTTACCTGGAGATAGGAATTGTTCAACTGCGTGCCTTGTGCCTGCGAAGTGGAGGTGTATTGTTCTTGTGGTCGCTTTAGCATCAGGGTAGAACCCCAGGTGGGAGGCTGTTGCTGGAGCCTGTTGTACCTGTGCAAGGGGACGAGGGGAATGTTTCCATCTGGACCAGTCTTAGGAAGATGAGAGGTTGCCATGGCTCTTAGCTTGCTGCTGGTTGCCAAAAACAAAGGCATCTTGAGGGCTTTAATGCAAGAAGATCTCTGCACTCTCCATCTTGAGAGTCCATCATGGGACCTGCAGTCCCATGCCCGTGGTCCTTGCACATCAGGAAGACAACATTTCTCTTTGTGAGAAGGTGCTGGTTGGCCTTTGCCGCCTCCTGCAAGTGTGATAATGGCAACAGTGGCTTTCGTTTGGCCTCCAAGGAGGGTGTCTGTGAACAATGGATTGTCCTTAACCCAGGCTGAAGAAACGGGCTGTTTCTCCTCCTCCAGCCAGTGTGAAATACTAGCAGAGTGTCAGGAGGTTCTGATGGCCAAGGAACAATATGGCATCCTGTCTTCCGAATATCTTGTTCACTGGCACACTGACCACAACAGCTGCTGGTGGTTTTACCATTCAGAGACCACTTATTTTATATCACTTCTATATTTTCTTAAAACTGCTTCACCCATCACTGTATCCAGCCGGAGTCAGAAGATTAGTTATGACCTGGTGTGGCGGACAGCACTTCTCTAGCCCTCTGTAGTGACAGCCCCTTTAGCCAAGCACCTGGTGCAAGCTGGGCTCTGAGGAGCTGCCCTCCAGTGTGGGCATAGCAAACAGTGCAAAGGGGGACAAAGGGATCGGGCTAAAAGGGAGGAAGGGAGAAAGTTAGGGTCCTGAAATGAGAATAAAGACAAGGAGATCAGTCAGAAGAAGAATGAGTAGGGAAAACAGACAAGGTTTTTAAAGGTGAAAATCAGGTAAGTGAGAAAAAGACAGGTGTGCATGTCGGAGGAGATAGTAGAGTGTGGAAAAGGGCTGCTAAACAGTGGGGGGAGGGGGGGGAGATACCTGTCTTTCAGTATAAATTTGTTCCTAATAAGTTAATCTACAAAGGAACCTATCTTTTTGCTCCAAAACCTCTTCAAGGCCTGGCCAGTTGTGAGGTAAAAATGAAGCTGATAGGAAATTTGGAACAAGTATTTAATTCTGCTACAAATTCCTGGTGTAGACGCGGGTGGTACAAAGTCAGCGTGCTGTATCTCGTTGCAGTTATAAAGCAGTGGGTATGTGCTTTTTTTCTTGAATTAATTCATCAGCAAAACTCACATTAACGTAAACCTATAGCTGTCAAACATGTAAACTCTGCAGGCCAAGGCAACGTTCATAATTATGTCACAACAGGCCCCTGCGTTGCAGTGTATAAAACCTGTGCTTCTCTTCTTTGTACAGCCATCTTACAAAATGGCTGTAGATGACAAGGTGCTTCTTAAGATGTATTTTTATTGCATTGTGTTGCAAGTGAAACGGATCTAATATGTTGGGTTTTGTCAGGAAAAAATTGCTAAAATAAACTATATATCCTGGTTATTTTTGGAAATATTTCGTTACAGACTTGGAATTTAAGCTATGATGATACTGATGATATATTTGGAAATAAAAGCTCACTACATCTGTTCTCACCACAGGAGCAGAGACCACATCCTGGTTAAATGCATGTGACTAATTTAATTTTTACAAGTGACTACTTAGTTGCAATTTCTAAATACTTTTCCATGATGGTGTGCAGTGCAATAGCTGTTTCTTGGTTAAGCCTGTGGGTTGCATGCATTGTTTCTTGGTTATGCTTATGTTAATTCAGGATTCGAGGATGGGTAAGGCAGAGGGGATGCTTCTCTGCCAAGTGGAAAAGAGTATTTGCTCTTATACTTTCTTCTGATTAAGAAATCATTTCCAAGTTTCTACCAAAAATAAGAAGTTTGAGCAGCTGCAAAGCAGGGAGCAGTTATTAGCCTGGGAAGTGAGATAAGCCTGGATTTCCAGTTATGTTCCAATTCTGTTTCTCAGGATCCACTTTATTCCCATAGAGACACCCCCCCCGCCAAGTGATGCAATTCGTGAGAGTGCAACATGAAAGCAGTCTCTTTCCAGCCAGACTGGAAGATTGCCTGTACGTCTGCCTTCATCCCAAATGCTCCGTCTTCTAACAAATTCCATTTTCGTTTATAGCCCTGCCCCCGGTCACTGTGCTATATGATTAGGAGGGGTATAGATCTCACAGTTTGAGGGATCTGTTTGAACTTCACTGTATTTGTTAGTGTGTGATAATGTGGGATCCGCAGGCATTGTCAATATATGATCCCTTTCCCCTCTACATCTCTTCCCAAATTGTTACTAGAAGGGGAAGAGGAGACAAGGACTTGCTGCGCAGTGGGGATGGCGTGGTAGGTGGTTTTTCTCTTTTGAGCTGAGGACAGGACTTTGGGCTTTCCCTAGGTGATTTTACTTCTGTGTAACAGCTCTAAGTGGTTCTCTTGGGTAATAAAACTCTTAATGTGATTTGCTTATACATCATATTGTCCCTATTTATTTGGTACAGAATGTGGATCTGTATCTGTTAATACCTAAGTTCAAAGGGATAAAGAAACAACTAATCATAAATACATTTGCTGTTACTGAAACCAGTCAGCATTTTCTACTCGGTACAGGTGAAACAGAATAAAATCTTCAAAATACTGTGTTAGGTAAGCACTGTCAAAAATAAGTATGGCAGGGAAATCAAGTATCAGTTTTCAGAATTTGAAGATTAATGTTTAATTTTTTAAAAATAGATTTTTTTTTTCTCATGAAAGATTGACTCTTTTTAGATTCTGGTCACTGAATAGAAATTCAGATCGCAAAATTTCTGTAGTGTGTTATCTGATGAGTCTTGAAAGTATATTGAGATACGGTTAAATATGTTTAGATTGCAGAAATTAGTTGATTTTCTGAAGAGTTCAGGGACAAGATGGTATTGCAGTGTTGGAGCCTGCAGAGGTTGCATTTTCTGGAGGTAAGGGGTGGGGTTTGGTTTTCCTCTTATCCAGAAGAAGAAAGAAATTCACTGAGAGCAGAAGTTGTTATCATTCAACTCAATAAGCAAGGGTTTACAGAAAGCTTTTCACCCAACATCACAGGGTTTGTAGTAATATATTATATTTGGCAGCACTTCTTGACTTTAGGATCTGATTTTGATGTATGCTATTGTATACTTACCTTTCCACCATTTTATCTTTTAAATTGAATGCGGAAAAGATTATTAATCACAAATACAGTGCCAAACTTAGGGGGAAGTTTCCCATCAAGCTAAGCCAACCTAATGGCTAATTACTGCTCCCCTTACTTTGCTGGTGGCGTAAACTCTTCCATCTCTTGTAGGATCAGCTCTGTTTTTGCTAACCTCACTTGTCATCAGCCATTAATAAATTCTGTGAAGATACTAGAGATGCAAATCGTCTCTAAGTAGCTGTTGTTCTTTCTGCCAAGCTTTAGCGTTTACATCAGTACATAGGCTTACTGGGCAGGGGATGGTACTGCAACCTGGGGAGACAATCAGGCTGGAATGATTATTTTTTTTTGGTGGGGTGTTTTTTTGTTTTAAGTTTCTTGCACATCTGAGAAAAAAGTGTGTTAAAAACCAGAAAAATTATACTTCAGAAAATGTCATTGCAGACAAAAAGAAGTAATTTTGCATTACAAATTAGCATTAGGTTGCATTCTGTTTTTCTAATTTTTTCTTTCATATAGCATTTTAGTGTGATATCCACAGCAATGAGGAATACTTTGTTTCTCATCTTTAATGCTCTCTTAAGACCATGAGCTTTTTCTTGCGTACTGCAGACTGTATGCATGCTTTTTAATGTAGCTTTACCCTCTTCCTGCATTGGGAAAGCAAAGTCAGGATGAAGGGAGTTAGTAATCTGTTGAGCATTCCGAAATCTCGGTGTGAGGTTAATGAGTAGGGATGCAGTGGGATTTTTGGGAAGAGGCAGATGGGATCTGTGGGGAGAGACTGGTCCTGTACAGCAGCAGCCAAAATGCTTCTTTGCTGGGTAGTTTTCTGGTTTTTATAGGCAATAATTAGTAGGTCTTTTGGGGTTTGGGGGTTTTTTTTTTTTTTTTTTTTTTTTGTCTTGCTAAGTGAGTTAGCTGTCAGTGAGGAGGAGCTCTTCTCAATAGAAGGGTTGAGGTATTTCATTGTTGCTAAAAGTAGCACAGTTATTCTTGAGGACTAATTTATTTATAAGAGTTAGGAACGCTCAGTTTTACTATTGCTCTGGTTCTTTATATGTTTGCGCTGATCTGCCAACTAAAATGTCCATGTGTGTTTATTGATATTGTAAAATACTTTCTACACAGCAAACTGGACGAAGGGCGTTGAGTTGGTTATTTGAGAGGCCACATAACATGCTTAGCGGTGTTTAGTTCTCCCCTGACTTCCATGTGAATTCCCCACTGCAAGTGTTCATGTGCCACAAGCCCCAACGAGAGCAGATTTCAGCAAGCGGTGCTTATCCTGGGGGCAGTCCCTGACGGTGGCACAGTGACAGCAAAACGGTGACCAGCAAGGCAGCTGCAGCGTTGAAGTACCCTGAGAATTGCGGGTGGCTGCGGAGGAGCCCCAGGTATAATGATGGCAGCAGCAGCAGCAATACCCTTCGCTCCAGGAAGGACTTGAAAGTTGACCTCCCCACCCAGCAAGTGGTAATCTTTGCTCATCTTCTACATCCTAAAATGTAGGAGCATTTACATCTTTACTAGAATTGCGGACAACCTGGGGTGGCCACCCTCTGAGGAGTGCCAGTGGGAAGTGTGGGTGCTTGTCTATCAATTGCACAAGATTTCCGTTCCCTGTATCTTAGACGCTTCCTGGCATTCAAGGAGAAAATCAGTGTGAGTTAGTTTAGCTGTAGTGTACACAGTTACTAATGGTGATCTCAGGCAGCCACCCACTACTGGGAGAGGTGAGACCAGAAGATGCCTTTCTTTTTGGTCAGTTGGTCTGTCTTCCCTCACACACACTGTTCTCACATAGTCATGATAAAGTCCTTAAAAGGTCTGATGCGGGATCCACATCTGGGTCTCATAGCTGTTATGGACATAATAAAGGCCAGAATGGTCTCTAATCAAATGGGCACACAGAAAATCTCTGTGAAGGTAAGCCATGAAAAAGCCAAACCAGGCTTTCCTATGTCTCCTAAAGTTGAAAGTGACCACCTTGAGGTCTCCTCATTCCTTCTTGAGATGTTGCATAACTCATGATGTTGGTTTTACCATATTGGGCAAAGTGGTGGGTTTTGTTTTGAGCCTCTGAGATGCGGGCTCTGGCTGGACTGGTCACTGTTTTGGCATCCCCAGCGGTGGAATGCCTTGTGTGGACAATCAGATGGCTCAGAGGAAGAGGAGAATTTACTGACATCCTTATCCACATTCCAGGGCTTGCCTTTCATCTCCCCATCTGCACCACTGTGCCGCATGAAAGAGAGAGGGTAATTAATGTTCCACCACTTGTAGGGACAAAGCTCAGGGGCTGCTGCTGCTTGCATCCTTTGTGTGCTGTGAATTCCTCCGAGTGTGGGTACAGGAGGGACCTGCACAGCCACGAGGAAGCGGATGATGGGTACCACCAAGGAATGTTTCAGACATTTGGTTTTTTGGCTGAGGACCTGGTTTGTTTTGGGGTTTTTTGGTTGTTGGTGTGTGTGGGTTTTGTTTTTTTTGGGTTTGGTTTTTTTGTGGGTTTTTGTTTTGTTTTGGTTTTGGTTTGTTTGGTTTTGTTTTGGTTTTTTTTTTTTCCCCCTCTACAGTATTCAAGAATTTGCATTTGTGTTATGTGGCCTGTCCATGCTAGTGGAATGTAAATGACAAAAGACAAATGCATTAGGTCATCAATGGTCATTGATATCTCAGCAGCAGTATGTTGATGTATATCACCTAAGGAAAGAACGTAATGTGGGTTTTTTTTTTTCTGCCCGGGTAGGGGAGGGGGAAGACATTTAATCAAACTTGGAAAAGTCCCTTGGATGACAGCAGTAAGTCTAATTGGATGATGGTATTCATCTCAAAGCCATTAACGTGCTATCTTAAACTTTAATTTGTTTAAAAGATACCTTGACGTGTAAGCAGATGCTTACAAACAATTATAATTTTATGGAGTGTTCCTTGTTAAATATGGGGGACTCATTGTTCATTTGTTTCTCAAGAGTGATGATGCTTTATTGTGTCCGTTAAGTGCTGTGCTCAGTGCATCTAGTTCCTTCATATCCCCTTTTAAGAGTTTTATGTTGATGAAGCTGTCTGTGTACATGTGTATGGATGCGCTATGTGGATAACTGACCTAATGACACAGATAAAATTTTAAGTCTTGAAAGTGGTTATTTTGATAATTGTAGGTATTAAAAAATGGATACATTAGAGTTCCTTAGTCTTATTTAAAGTTCAAACAGGTAATACAGTTGGTTTTTTTAAATCAGCTTTTACTTGTTCTAAAAATATAAAAAAGTCATAAATACCGTCTCAAATATTTTAAAAGCATAAGTTATACAACAGTTTTTTCTGTCTTCCAAAACTATTTTTTTGTTGAATACATGTTAAATAAGTTGATATTCTGAATAGTACCACTAGAAAGGAAATAAAATATATCCTTTTTAAAAATGAGAAATAATTTAAATGAAGGACATATTTTATTTAATTTCTAATTAAATATGAAAAATATAAATAGGAAACATTACAAATAAATATTTTAAATACAATAAATAGGTTCCCCGAAGGAAATGAGAATGTATATAAATGCAAATCATTATTACTATTTCTGGTTCTTAAAACAGAACAACACTGTCATCTGCCACATGACAGATTTGTAACAAAGGACTGTGCCTGAATTAAAACATTCAGACACTGAAACTCCTGGTATTTTTCAAATAGCGAATAGCCCTCACGGTTTTCTCCATAAACGAAGTATAGTCTCGGAGGATGAGGTGAGTAGTGATTTTCTCTATCCAGGTCTTGTTGGACTTCAGCTTTGCGCGGAGGGACTCCTGGGTAGCTGAGTCTGGGATGATCACTTCCTCGGGATTCATCACCTGTGAAAAAGACAATATTGAGGTGCCCCAGTTAAAACATTGTAATGGAGCTTGTTGGAGAACATCGGCTTATATCTCTAATCTGTTCCAGACCAGCTGTGTATCCTCCCTTTCTCCACTGCAGATGACCTGTGCTTCCTACAGCCCTGCTTCTGCGGTGGGGTTTGAGGTACGTTGGTGCCCGCTACGATTACTGCGGAAGAATCGGAAGGTCTCATCTGATCTATGCTGCTCTGGCTTGAATGCAACGTCTGGCATCGCAGTCCGACTTACTGCGCGGAACAGATCGATGCGGCTCTCCTGCTGTCTGCCAGTGGCGTGGTTAGGTGGGAAGATGTGAATCGTTTGTCCTAACCTGTACTGGCTGCTACGTCCTGAGTCATAAGTTAATGAGATGACATTGAAGTACTCTCACATTTTGTAGTAGGTGAACAGTTTCCAAAGGCGTCAAACTTGTTTAGCTGCTTAATTCTTACTTTCCAGGTATTTAGGCACGTGGGAGACTGTGGTGACAGGCTTTCACTGGTGCGTGGGATCCTAACTGTGAGATGAGTAAAAGGAGCTGCGTACCTAATGCTGTCTGGCAGCGCTGGGCACCTGCTACCCAAGTGCTTTTTAAGAGCTTGTCCCATGAAGTGGGTAGGCAACTTCTGAAAATGGGAGTTACTCACCCAAATCACGGAGCTGTTTTAGATGATTTGAGGTCTAGAAGTCTAACAGTAAACTACTTGCTTTTTCCTGGGTTTAGGGTCTCTGCTACCCTTTAACAAGTGACAAAAGGACATTGCCTCCTTCTGAAACATCTGTTTTTGGTAAAATTCAGTCAAATATGAATATTCTTTCTGTCTAGACTACTTGGAAGTGGATTCTGATCGCACCTCCAGTTACTGGTATATCCAACTCCCTCTTGCACACTGTACAAGTTTGTATCTGGATATCCAGACAGGTATCGTGCCGATGGATTTACCTGACCACAAGTGACAGATTCTGTCCTTGCTCTCCTTGCCTTAGATAGCAGATAGACTTCTCTTGTAAAGAAAAATTGCCAACCTAGAGATCAAGACTCCTCTCTGTCAAAAACTCTCTACAGCTATAGGTTTTGCTTTTGATCACTGTGTTTAATTCTGCCTGTTCCAATTATCTCGATCCTGCTAATTTTCAAAAAAAAGCTAGTCTGCTCTAGTTAGGAAACAAACTTTCTACAAACTCATACAACAATTTGGAAGCCAGTGATCAGTTGCTGTCTTATGACAGGACTATTCTTCTTAGCTAATACAGTGTGAAAAAAGCAGTTCAGCTCCCTTTCACTTGAAGAATGATGGACATAAATAAATATGTTAGGAAAGGTATGACAAACACACAATGGACTTTTCGGATGCCAAAAAATACTTGAAGGAAATAACACCCTGAGATTTCTGCAGCTCTTAATTCTGCAGTCCTTACTCACCTGGGTGGTTCTTACTCAGGCAAATAGTTTCCCTGATAACAAAGGAAGTATTCATGTTAAGAGTTATTAACATGAGTAAGAACTGCAGGAATGGAGTGAATTTTTGAAGTGTGATCTTTCAGAGCTTTCCAAAACATAAAAAATGACTGTCGGAAATTTAGTTTACCCAATCAAAAGTGAATCTGGTATTTTTAAAGAAAGATGTTTTTTTCATTATGATTACAAGCAAAATATGTGCTTTTCAATAGGCAACACCTTTTATTTAGTCAGGTTATTAACTTACGTTCCAGATTGAACTGTCTTCCTTGATTTTTTTTTTTTTTTAAGCTACAGCCTGGCTTAAAAGTTTGTTTTGGAGAGTTTTAAAGATTAATAATACTGTAAAAATGTATTTGCTTTTATTTATATGGTTTTTTAAAAAAAGTTACTTATTTCTACTTCTCAGGGGGTTGCAAGATTAGAAGGCTTGGACTGAACTGCAGTTCCACAATCAGGAACATGCTCCCTGAGAAATCTTACTTCTATCAGCCGTGCAGCGTTAATGTATTTGTTCTTAAAACAATGACGTGTTTAATTGTTGGTTAGGAAGTTAGAAGTAACAATAGAAAGTATGAAGAAGAGTTGCTTCTTTAAGAGAAGAAAACAAGACCTTGTACAACCTCTAAGTTAGTCATAAGGGCAATTATCTGAGCATAAGGAACCTGTTTCCACTGACAGAAATGAAAACCGGAAATGTTAAACTTCACATATCCTATTTCTCTGACTACACATCAGTGCTAAGCCGTAACAATTAGCAGAGTGAATGTAAAACCAACTCACCATCTGCCTTATGTTATGTGCCAGGCGCTCTGTAGAACGGCACAGCAATTCAACATTTTGCTTTTCACTAGTAAAAGTTTCTTGCACGTATTTAAGATATGTCTGAAATGTATAAAGCCCGCTGGAGATTTTCTTCAAGCATTTATCCTGAAATCAGAGAAAGGTGAGAAAGTCACTTACAGCTCAGAAACGCCGCGGTTGCAGTATTGCGTGTAGAGAGCAGGTAAGGGGATGATGCTTATGGAGGTCTTTGCCACGTCAAAGCCAGCTGGAGCTGGCACAAATCTTTAGGTCGACTTAGGCAGCTTTTTGGAGCAGGCAAAAATTGCCCCAGGTATATAGGGTTAGACCAGAAAAGAAAACGGTTCCTTGCCTCATTGAAGCCGGCGAGCAGACACCCGTCTTCCTCTGTCAGCTTGGGGAGGTTGAGGTTGTTCTGGATGAGCATTTCCATGCTGTTCTCACAGACGGTAAACTTCTCGCACATCTGGGGAGAGACACCGAGAGTTTTTCATCGCACCCTGGCGGGATGCAGCCACCGCCGGACCGCACCGGGCCGGCCGAGCGCGTACGCGTGTGTGAGAGCCCCCGGGCCGCCCCCTACCCACCTCCTCCAGCAGCTGGGCCGCCCGGCTGTGCAGCAGCCGGGCCAGNGAGGCTGGCGGATTGAATGAACTCCGGGCCATCCCTGAACGTGTATTTATCGAGGGGGCTTCGAGATTATTCACGGCCTGGGAAAATCCAGCATGAGAAACACGGTGGGGGAGTGGTGCGCAGCAGAGCGCGGTGGTGCGCTCGCCCAATTCGATAGCGGATTGTGAAACGGACCCGGGGAGGGCCATGAAGTCATCGATCGCGCTTCTGCACCGTAACTCCTTGAGGGCCGGGCTACCCCCGCCGCAGCAGCCGCTGCCGCCGGCTCACCTGGCCCCGCGGGGCCGGGGTCGGGGTCGGGGTCGGGGCCAGAGCTGGAGCGTCCGGTCCCGCTGCCGGCAGCCTCTGAGCCTGCCAGCTCCAGCAGCACGGAAAGTCTCGGAAATCACACACGCATACCTTCCTGTGTACCTACGCACTTTATATGTTCTCATATATGTTAATATTTCAGTGTTTTATAAATTTTTATGAAGTATATTTATATTAGCTATTTTTATTATATCTGTGAAACTAAATGCAAGTGTTTAGGTGCTGTGTATGTACAAGTCGTAAGTCGCTTCTCTCTTTGTGAACTACGTGTGGGTAGGATGACATGCATCGTGTTCGTACGCTTTAAATGCACAGGGACGGGAGGAAAGGTTCCGACAGGTGGGTGGCTGCAGGAAATGCCACACAGTTCCCTGTTATCTGCCACCTTATCTCTTTCTGCCTACCTGAGGTGGAGTGGGAATTTTTGCCTTTCAGAGAGGGACTCTTCAGCCAGGGCAAGCGTGCCCCTTTGGCTCAGTCTCCTAGCGCAGGCTGAATCAAGCTGTGCAGGACACGCTGACATTGAACTTTTGGAATGTCTTGAACTGACTTGTGACAAATGGACTTTTTTTTTTTATATGAAATCGGTGTTGTTTTCTCGTGTCAGGAAGACGAGAGAAAGAGCTGGTTCTGCTTCAGGAGGTGCTAACAGGAGGGTGCAGAGTGGGGAGAGCAGAATAGGGGGCATCAAAAAGCTGATGGAGAGAGAGAATACAGTGACTGAACTTGGGTGTCCTCATTTGCAGTCTCCCTTTTAAAAAAAAAACCAAACGGGTACCGTTAATTCATTTTCTAATAGCAGCCTGGATAGAGAGCCTCAGGAAAGAAGCAAGGTACCACTGCTTTTTTGATTTAATGTCCCGTTCTGCCGGTAGCGGAAAGGCAGCTGCAGTAATTTTGCCCAGTGGAGAGATACTAGCGCTGAAACGCAACTGCGAGAGAGGGAGTTTCAACAGCAGCAATCCATCTGCCCAGTTCCCTGAGCACGGCAGCAGAGATCCATAGCAATCAGCTGTAGCGTCAGCTCTCCGTTACCAGGTCTGCGGCATTAGGCATAAGAACGAAGCACACCACTAACAGTACGTTTCACTAGTATTGAATTAAACGATCCCATTGCAAGGTGCCAAAGAATTAAACCAGCCAGACCAGGTGAGCTCAGTGCTCCCGACAAGCCCGGAGTTTGCCTTCTGATAACCATCAGGGGCAGGTACAGCAGGGATGGGAACTTCTAATAATGCCTGGACACACTTGGAGAGGGATTTCCTTCCACTGCCGGACGACTTAAACACTGTTCACTGCAGAGAGCCAAACATTTCCTTTACCCTAACCCCAAAATTGCCAAAGCTTGGTAGAAGGCTACATTTCCTTGATAATGTCTTTTTAGCAGGCATTCTGTAAGTTAGTCTTGTTTGTAGCTCTGTCATTTTTACTTTTGTAACATTATTTCATGATTTGTCCTTTTCTCCTTGTGTCATGAAAATGTTTGTTCCTTAGCAATTTCCAGAGAACCTTTTTGTGCTGAGCACTGATATATGGAGATCAGTCTTGCTGATGTGTGTAGTTACATCTTCAGAGTGAAATAAAAGCAAATTTCAACACTTGTTCCTCATCTGAAAGTCTCTAAGCCTGCAGTTATTATTGTCTCCTTTTGCATTTTGAAGTTTTGTTTACTTTTTAAAATGATTGTCTGCGTGACTTTTCAGAAGTACACTGTATGCTTACGTGCTCCAGTGGAAGTTGTTTATTAATGCCTTAGAAACTCAGTTTGATAATCTCAGACGAAGTGTAACATTCAAGGGAAGGAGGAACTCGAATTTACACAATAGCATTAAAATATTTATGCTATCACTCTGGACAGTTTCTTACGAAAACCACTTTTTTTAATTGGTACTGCACATAAAAGAAATACTTTGCACTGATCTATCTATAATAATGGTTAAAAATGGTTCAGAAATTCTCAGTGTTTATCCAACTTTTTCTTTTGTCTGAGCAATGAATGCTACTACTGTATGTTTCTGTGGGAGCAAAGGGACCAGTTCTGAATGTTGTAAAAAAGAAAAAAAAATCTCTCAGACTGTCCACACATGAAAATTACTCCTGGTTACAGTCGAGGGTGAGTATATAGCCAGGGAGCCAACCCAGGATCATCCCGTGTGTCAAACTTTGTTTTCCAGGATCTGTGTGGCAACTCACAGACTCATTCCAGAACAGGTTCTGTTTCTTCTGGAATGGCCCTACCTGGAAGCAAGCCCATGCCACTTTTGCTCCTGATAACCTGGGAGATTTGCAGACAGGAGCCTGTTTTCAGGAGAGGTGGGTGACACCAGCATGGAAATGCTACTGTCACTGAAGAATTCAACAGACTGCAGAGCTGTCGTGGTCAAAGCTTGTCACCTGTCTTCTGTCAGCCACCAGGCACGCGGTGTGGAAGAAAATGCCAGTTGTTGGTACACCGTTCAAGTGGGATCATGACAATGACTAAACGAGTAACTTCCAAATGTCTTGAATGAGGTGGAAAGTTGATGTCCAGTTCCCCTGACATGTTTTTTATTGAATGCCTCCAAGCTTGAAATGAGGGACCTTGAATTCCTGCAGATCTTGTAAAAAGTGGAGATGAGTTCTTTGTAGTCCATCGAGATATGCACTCTTCACCCATTCTAGAGCTCATTTAAGGATCTTTATGTTGAGCATTCACTGACATTACAGGGTCTGTAAATGTGTATGTGCCTCTTCTCTACGTATTATGGAGTTTTCTTGGTATGAAGCACTAGTAGTATCATCTTGCAACAGTCTCCATCAAAAATTCTGAGCTTCAAAACCTGGAATTTTATTTTGCCCATGCATTTTTGAATAAATGGTCATCACTGGCTCTGCTAAGAGCTTGAATGTGTGAGCGTTAAACCAAGCTGCCCTGTGCTGTATTTGAAGTAAACAGGTTGAACGGGTCATTAATGTCCTGTGTTCCTGTTTCTCAGAAGCAAACATCGCTTCGAGAAGCTGCACGTCACCAAAGAGTGCTGGTGCACTTGACTAACAGCCCTTTGCTGTTGCAGCTTTGCACGTTCTTTGGTTCTCTGTTGATTGTTTGCCAGGGAACTGCAGACTGGTTTGGGGATTTTTTGGTGCAGAGCTCTGGGGATTGCTCATTTTTTTCTTGCCTAAAGACAGGCTCGCGTTATTTTTAAGCAAGACTAGGATGAGTAGTAGTAGACTTAATTTTTTTTGAGTGTCGTGTATGCAAATACCATGAATTTCCATGCCTTAAGCTATTTCAGAGGTTTAGAGGAAAAATTCTTAGTTAGCTTTAAATTATGTCCTGTTTTTCAGCTTTATCTACTTAATCTCAAGAAGATAAATCATTCCATGGTCTTCTCTAGGCAACATCCATGCTGGCAGGGATGCAGTCCTAGAGAGGTCCTGGAGATAAGTGGTTTTGGGGAATATCCGAATGCCACAGGTCACTTTACATAGATGCATATTCAAATCAAAACAACTGCAGGCATTTTAACTCTGGAATGGGAATATTGTAACACTCTGCACTGACAAACAGCATCAGGAAGCAATTCCACAAACTTCTCTCATGGAAGGAAGGTAGCTCTTGCTGTGTCTCCATCACGGTGTGGTGTGCCTGGTGTGGTGGTTGATGCCTCTTTATAGGGCTGTGTGAGTTACCAGAGCAGAGAATTGGCTGAGTTAGAAATACCCTGGTCCCTTTTTGTCTTTCACAAGCACGATACCTGCATGCTAACCATGTTTGGCTTGTTCATGATCATCACCCACTAAGGCAACACACTTTTGACAAGGATCCAATTTTATGAGTTTTGTGTTTTAAATTATTGTGGGCTGGGCTTCTGTAGAAAATCTCTGTCCCCTTTTAAAAATAAGTTGAATTAAATTTCACTTGTGTTTAAGGAACTTCTTGTTTCCCTTTGAGCTCCTTTCTAAGCATGAAAGTTGAAAATTCAAAGTTGTATGACAAAGGAGAAGAGTCATGCTTTACAGTCACCGGAAAGATGACGAAGCTGAAGAGAGAACACTCCGAGGAGCCTGAGTATATGAGAGGTACTGAATGGTATAAGTGTTTGTTATCTTTATTGTTTGCTATTTTTAACATAGTGCTTTAGATGTAGATTGTGTTTTACAAAGCGTTCAAAAGGCAAGTTCTCTCTCTGAGGAGCTTGCTCAGTGCCAAAGGAAACCGAAGGGGTGTCAGTGGTTATCCAGAAAATAACCACACTTGTGAGTCCATACCAAGTCGAGTTCAGTTCAGTAACTGTAGGATCTATTTCACTCTTACATAAAAGTTTGATGCGTTGCTTGATGAGGCACGTGTAGATCTAAATGTGTTTACCCTCATTCATGCCTAATTGTTTTGGTGCCCATAATCTCTTTATCAGAATATTGCCTTGCTCAGTCTGACATTTAGCCACGCATCTTCGTTCTGCTTTTCTTGGTGATTGCCTTTCTGTGATGTTGTAAATTGCCTACGCATAACCCAAGGCACTTAACAATCTTTTGGTATTTTTTTCCTGGATAGCAGCAGCTTCTCTGTGCACTGAGAACAGAAGTTGGGTGGTATCAGCAGTTATTTTGCCACTGTATGCAAAATGACGCAAGAGATAGTACTTCTTATGCTTCTGAGAGCTTTATTTCTGTATTTAGAATAGGGAAATATAGGTAAATGTGAGTAGATGTGACACATCCCATCTGAGTATAATGAGACACATAGACTGTCCACCTGGAGGACTTTTACACATGCTAGAAAGCGGTAGTACTGCTTGACAGGGTCACTGATAGAAGTATTGTAACTCCATTGCCAGAATCAGATGCAAGGCTTCAGTGCGTTCCTTTCGGGAGACAACATTTCATTAGCAGTTTATATGTGTTGGAATTTTTTCTTAGAAGATGGGTAACTAGAAAACCAAAATGCATTATGCACCTGCAATAGCTGTTTTGTGGTTTCATGAAGATGTTCTAACTCGGGGAACCTGCGGTGACACGGTGGAGCAGCTGTGGAGTTTCCACTTTGGTCATACATTTGGCCTTACAATCTTAGTGAGAAACCTGAATGTCACTGCTCAGAAACTGCCTTATGCATTGGGGTTTTTGAGTCTTTTTTCCTTTCTGGGTGAGTTCTAGCAAACTCCTTTATTGCTCTAAAGTGAATTTGTGAAAGGGAACCTACTTACTGTAGTGGGAGCCCTTTCTAATTACATGCCAGCACACTCTAATAAGATTAATAGGCTGTGCTGGATCTGTAATGTTCACTCTTCCCACATTACTGTTATTGAAGCAAAAGTACTCCGTGGGGCCAGGCTGGCTATAAGAACTTTGATCCCATCACCAGAGGATTCAAGTGGTGTAGATTCAGCTAGGTTTTTCCTTCAGATGGCCAATTAGATTGTTTGGTGCTTTTTGTTTACGTTGCTCAACCAGGATGTGGGAGGTATTGAATCATATCCCTTCCCCATCTAAAGGGATTATGAGCCCAGATTTGCTACTTTACAGGAAAGTCCCCCAACGCCTAAGAATAATCTTTGCCAAGATGTTTTCCAATCTCTCCTCTTAGAAGGAACCATTTTTTTGTCAGAAAGAGGTCAGGAGTTCACGTGCCACCTCGGTGGGCTGACCCAGATTCCAGGCGATGTTTGCTCAAATATGTAGTACAAGAAATTCAGCCCTTGGGCAGAAATAGAAAGTGATTCCCAGGGAGTGCTCTGACTTCAGAGCTCTTGGGTAAGCCTGGGCAGGGGTGAGGGCCTCGCTTCCTCTTGTGGGCTTGCCTTTTGGGAGGAAGAGCTGATCCGTATGGTGAGACCCAGAAGGATTGGGTGTTGGATCCTCCCTGGCAAAGGGTCCTGGCTGCCCGGGAAAGACACCTGCTTTCCAAGGGGGAAAAGCTCCTCTCCTTGGAGTTTCTTACGGGCTGGTGCAAGAGCTCCTCGTGCAACCAAGCAGCTCTCGCGTACCCCTTCCTTGGCAGGGGCTCTGCCCATGCCTGGCAGGGGAACACCGCGGCTCGGCCTGCCCCAGTCAGGCGCTGCTCACTGTAAAGTCCCTGGTATCGCTCATCCCAAACGCAGAATTTACTCCGTTTCCCCCCATGTCAAAAATACATGTGAAACCTAAAGTTAAAAGTAAAAACCGGAAGTGTCTAGTTGAAACTCTCTGATCCGAAAACCTCACGCTCTTCCCTATGCCTGAATTGCGACAGTCGTAGTGTGGAGAGAAAACACGTTGTGTATCTCCCGTTCTACCTCAGCTCTGCAGCAGCAAGTGTCACTCCCTGCTGCTCTTGCTTTGATCTTCGCTGTTATTCATAAATGTTCAAATCCTGGGATTTCTATGGTCTACTTTTTTCTCATACTGCTTGTCTGGTCTTGCCAGGATAAAGTGCTTAGACTTTTAAAACATGTCTACGTGAATGCAGTAAAGTGCATTGTCTTTATTCCCTGTGAATACAGTAACCATTGGCAAACATGAACAGAGATCAAAGACTTTGGTCAGAATTACAGGCACTTTTAAGAAAGGATAAATTCAACTTTTGTGTTTCATTTCACAGTATTTTCATTATGTGTTTGTAATAGTCTACACAAAATTTCTGATGTGAAGTTGTATATTTTAGACGTTTTCTAAAATTGCTACTTTCTAAAATTTCATTTTCTATTATTTTTTAAAAAGGAATTATGTAAGGTCATGTAGAGGACATTCCTCAGAGACTGCTATGCAGTTATCAGCTATGTGCTATGTCTCCTATTAAGCCTGGGTGCCACATGCCTGTTTAGTGAAATCTGCTGCTTTCTGCCTGACGTTTGGGATGTGGTTCCACAACTGTTACAAGCTGATATCAATGTGGGAAAGCTGCTACCCTAAAGATGGTGGCTGCCAGTCCATCGTCTGACTTCTGCCATGAGTCAGGTTTTTTCATCACCTCCCATGTGTGTCGGTGCTGGCATTTGAGCAGCTGTGTCAGACTGGGGAGAGGATCTAGTTGGAAACTAGCCCACCAAATGAATTTTATAAAAGCCAGTTTTCAGTAGGATCTGTTCTGTGGTCTGGGTCACTGTGTGTCAGTATGATGGAGCCAGCTGCAATACCTGACTCTGAGGACTGTACCAAGAACAATAAATAAAAATTATCATGGCTTTGTGAACACGAAAAATATTTTACCTCATCTCAAAATAACATTCACCCCTCACATCTTCAAAGCAGCACATACTTTTGAAACCAGATTAAAAAAAAAAAAGTTTTAAGACATTGACATGTTCTTTGCTTTTTATTAACAGTCAGAGCTAGTAGCTAAATTCAATTTGAATTCATGAGGACTTTTGTCTCCCTACTTTCCCTCAGCTCCAGGTTATGTTTTGGACATATTTGCTATTCCCTGCATGGTCTTTTTGGCCAGCCCTACCCCCTTGCCCACAGAAAGCCATTGCACATGTTTTATTCTGTTGTAACTCCACTGATTTTGACAGGACTCCTCTTGCCAGATGAAAGAGCAAAGAGAGTCAAGCTGAAGAGTTTTGCAGCCACAGACCGCTCTTGGTACGTGCTTTGCCATTTGAATAGGTAAAGTCCACAGCTGACAATTTTTGCTAACTAAGCAATGAGATGGGGTTGCAAGACCCTTTAGACTGCAAATTTCACGAGCTCCTAACTTTTGGAAACCAGAGCTTTTGAAAGGAGCATTGGCGTGTGGACAGAGGATGTAGCCAGAGCTTCCAGTGCTCTTGGGTCTATTGAGAACCTCTGCAGAATCAAAAGCCTGCAAACAGTCAGCAAAACAAAACGGATGTTTTCTGGCTTCTGAGAATGATAAGAAATGCGTGGGAGGCTCCTTTAACGTCTCTAGAATTCCTTTACTTCTTGCTTCATGTTTCACAGCTTCCTTATTGTGTCCGTATCGAGCAAATTTTTGTATATTGTTTCTGGTAGAGAAATTATCTATAAAAACCACTGGTAGAAGGATATTCTCTAATGTAAATTTTAGCCTTGGCTCTGAAAGGAGCCGAACGATGGCCTCAGGCACTTCATGTGGCCTGGAATTGCTCTTAAATGTTCACCAAAGGCTCAGGTTGTGAATGACCCCTGAGATATTTCACAGCGTTGTCTTAGATGTGGAAGATCTGTAAATAGGTGCTTATCCTGTGTTTCTGAGTAACCCTGATGACAGTGATGGTGACGTTATGCCCACACAGCCGTGCAACAGATGAGGATGTCCACAGGACCAGGGTTCTGCTATGCAGAACCTTCAGCTTCAGCACACATTTTTCAGCACACACGGAGCTGGCAGAGGTAGTTACGTTTCTCTGAGGTAGAATTTGATGTGACGTGGCAGGAATATGTTAAGTGTTTTCTGAAAAGAAATAAAAACTTTACAAGCTGAGCAAGAGACCACCAGGAGAAAAACACATGTGATATCCTGGCATAAAACATCATGCTTAGGCATAATAAATAGTTGGCTTTACGTAAATAATGTAGTCCTATCCTATTACAAATAACCATTCACATTTGCATGGTTTGCGTCATTTCTCTCTACTGACTTCTAACTTTCCAGTCTTCTGCATTTTATTCATTACAGTTAGTTTACAGTCCTGATAAATCTAATTTTTTGACAATTCATACCATGTAGGCACCATTTTTCCTAACTAAATATCAGTGCCGACAAAATTTAGCTTTTAAACGTAGTGTTCTTACCATCGAGCTGCAACAGAAGGTTGGGGTTATTGTGGTTGGCAGTTTTTTTCTTGTGTGGTGTTTGGGTTTTTTTTTTTAATGATGGTTTTGTAAGGGACTGAGCAGATGAAAGAATTAGGTCTGGTTTAAATTGCTAGGATGAAATTTCAGAATTTCCACTCCACATGCATTAGGATGTTTATAGTATCTTTTGAGTAGAGGATCAGAGGTTTTTATTCACAACTGTATTTGAACTTAGAAAGTGAAACAGTGTAAATGTAGAATATCACATTAAAAATTGTTTAAAAGTCTACTTCTACATGTAGATTTTTTTAAAATTGCAGGAGAAAAGATTTTCTTGTATAAGCACCTCTTGTATCAAGGGATTTTTGCCACTCCAAGAAGTGTTCAGGAAGAGTTCAAGAAGATTGGGAGGAGGCCAACAAAATCCATCTTGTTGATATTCCCCATATTGCAAAACTATTTTAGCTACGGGTACTATAATAGCAGTGCTGGTAACTGTTTTGCTGGGAAAGCTGATTGAGAAGGATAACACAATTGGGGTAAATAGACATGTTTCGACAAAGAAAGAGATTAGAAGGAAACTGAAACCTCACGTATTGGTAGCTAATCCCTCATCCATGATTGCACCTCTTGTCCTCACTGGAGGTTACAGCTAGTAACTCCAGAAATGAAACTGCAGAGTTAGGGCAGCGTTTTGGATCCCCATGACCTAACAGGTAAGCTCTGACAACAGAGGTATAGTTGAAGAAATTACTGCCTCCACAGCTGTGAACATACTGCCAGCTATTGCACAGTTTGTCTCTTTTTGCACACTTTTAGGCTGATCATAAGTCATTTTGGATCTCAAGTGTGTAATTTTTCTGCCCTGTCTGCTGTTTAAGATACAGTGACTCTTGCATTTTTCCTGAAAACCGCTGGATTTCTGTGGGGCAAAGTGTGCCTATGAATTTTGGAGGGACTGGTACATGGAAGCACAACCATGGTAGCAAGTATTGTTAGTTTCAGACCTCTCAGATGAGGACAATAACACACATGTGAAGAAAAGCAAACCTGACCCCTTTAGTTAAGAAGGTGGGGAGAGGAGGTGACCCAGGCAGTCTTATGTGGTTGGCTGCAATAACATGCAAAGCTCTCAAGAAAATTTTGAATGAGAGGGCTAATAGAGGTTAGGAAGTGAACTGGATAAAATCAAGCATGACTTTACAATGTTGGGTTGTGTCAGCCCAGTAGACTCTTCGAGAAGCTATTTCCTACAGAAAGGAAACATACTTTTCCTTCCTGGGAATTTCAGTTAAGCCTTTTCATGGAGTCTTGCGGGATGCAGTGATGAGGGAGCTGTGAGAAAACAGGGATTATGTACGCACAGAGCTGGCTAAAAGGGAGAGAGTAATGCTGAGTCTTAATAAGTAGGTGGAGAGGGAGGAATTAATGAGCTGAGTGCTGCGATGGTAGTCAATGCACTGGATGGAAATCGCTGTGGAAGGGAAGGACTCTGGTGAATATGGTGGATGTGCTGCTAATGTGGTTTTAGGGTGTTCTGGTGAGGTATATCCAGCAGAGAAGAAAGAAGCTTACTGCGCTGGTCCAAAGATGTTTGTGAAATTTCATTTAAATCTTGCTCATGCTTCTGATTGCCTATGTTAAACAAAGATGGACTGAGACTGAAGGGTGTCCAGATTGGTCAGAAGGATGGAGAGCTTTGTGCTGGAAAGAAGCTGGGAAGAGGACATTGTGTTTAGTTGAGCAAAACAAAGCCTCAGAGGGGATCCAGACTGCTTCCTATCAGCGGTGTAAATACAAGAGAGGACACCAATGAACACAGGCCACTAAGATAGCTGTGAATAAAAATGCATGTTTCAAATGAGAAAGTGCTTCCTAACCATGGAACAACTTTCCTAACCAGAAAAAAGTTTCTCAGTGGGATTAGTGGGACTGGTCAAGCACTGGCACAGATGCCCAGAGAGGGTCCATCCTTGGAGGTGTGCAAAGCTTGACTGGACAAGACACTGAGCAACTTGATCCCACTTCGAACTGGACGCTTAAGTAAGGGATGGCCCAGATGACCTCCAGAGGTGCCTTCCACCTGCATGATTAGAATGAAGAACCTCCCAGACACCTCTGACAGCACAGTAGTGAGAAGCAAAAGGAAGGAAAGGGAAACCCCTCAAAACCCAAAATGCTATTAAGGCAGACCTTTACAACAGAATTATTTTGTACATGTAGGTGGTAGACAGGAAAGAGACCTGAGGACCAGGGTGTTCTTTCCAGGCTGTGAGCCTTACCGGGAAGACTTGCGGGGACAAGACAGAACATGTCTTGCCATCTCTTTTAGTATTTGGGCCTCACAGCTTAACAGCTGCAATAATGCCTTCTCAGTAATTTTCGATACAGAGGAACTTGGCTAATTATTTATTAGTTGTCTTTATCATTCATTTCCTCGATATAGTTTTCATAAGATTCAGGGTATTTCGCAGGAGAGCTGAGAATGGCCAAATAATGAACAAAAAGAGGTGCTGAGGGTTGGGAAAAATCTTATTTTTCAATGAAAAAGAGTATAGCTGAGGCAGAATGAAGTTATAGGAAAAGGAGGGGGGAGAAAAGAAAAGAATCAAAAGAGAATTAAAGAGAAGAAGGAGAAAGAGGAGGTAGGAGACATCCTGATTTGCTAAAGAGATTTGTAAAACTGAATTTCTTTGGAACTGCATGGCCTGTCCTAAATCGTTTAGAAAGTGAAATGAAGTGGGGAAGTAAAACTGACCAGGCTTTTATTTTTGAATCACAAAACTATAGAGCTTGCAAAAAACCAGGGCACTAGCCTGGGCAGAGTCAGCAAGAGCAATTTGACTCAGCCCTCTCTCCCTAGCTCCTTGTCTTCCTCAGTGAGCCTGGGTGAGTTGGTAGGACCATCTCTAGGGGAAAGGGACAATTTGAATCATCAGGCCCATCCATCCCCAAGACTAGTAGGGAAGATCCCTTTCTTGTTTGTAACTTAGTTTTCTGCCAATGTTATTCCACTGAAATAAATGCAGGCAATTTGGCTCTTAGTCCAAGAGACCTACTATTAACACAGAAGCACATGTGCAAGGACCGGGCTGATGCTTTACTGAGCTCAATAGAGATATGATAACTGGATGTCCAGGAAAACATATATTTTTTTAAAACATATATTTTCATGTGAAAGGATAGATACTTTATTCACTGCTTTTGTTTGTATCTGACAGGAAAAATTCATATGCTTTGGTAATCTGTAGATTGAGCTACAATGGTTGTTTCTGATGCTAAAGAGGTACACAATGAGTTGTGTGATTTCCAGTGACTAAGGCTCAGCTTGCCCTGTGCTATGTATCCAATATACATGAGTCATGATGCAATTCTCCTGGTATGGCCAATGGGATACACCCTAAAAAGCTGCAAGTCTTGCTGTCTACATACCCGGGAGGTGCAAGAGAGCTATATGTGCAAGACGTGTATAATTCTGCATCCTCTCCCTACAGCTTTTCTCTGATTTTGCATGGATGTGCTGCTTCAGCCTTGCATTGAGAGCCAGAGCATGGCTTTCTGCCTCCTGGTACCCTGCAATCTGCTGCCTCTCAGGTGACCGTCTCCATCGCACGGGTGGCTCAGAGTGACCCATGTCACTTGCAGCACACACACCAGTATTGCTGCTCTCAGCCCACGTTGTGAGCTCTGCATGCATAATGAGTGTGTGGCCATGTTCAGGGGGTTGCTTGCTGAGGTGGCAGATGCCCTGCCCTCCCAGCACGGCCGTCAGCAGGGACACAGGTCTGAGCTTTGAAACAAAAACCTCCCCGGGAAAAAATCTTTGAATCATTTGGAAATGTCCTGTGTTCTCAGCCCAGAGACAGACAGCGGCACATGGGCTGGCATCTCTCCAGTGGCTCAAAGACTCAGGGCATTTCCGCATACGCTGAAGCAAGACACGTCATTTTGGGGAAGGCGTCAGGCACTTTCCATTGCACTGTCTGACATCCAAGGACACGGCAGTAGAGAAGTAGCTAGCTTGGCAGTTGGATGCTGCAAGTGGGGCCAAGTGAAAACCGAAATGTGTCTGTGCTTGTACAGAACAGGAATTTTTAAATGCTTTCTTCCACTTCTTTCATACACTTGTTTCTTTTTTCTACTATGGTCAACACCAAGTATCTGTCTCATAAACAATAACCTCAAGCAGCTGCAGATGTTCACCTTTGATAATGTCTTTACGTTGCACACGTTTCCTGTCAGGACATGTTGTCTTTCTCACTACAGTTATAGTTAGTGGGATTGATACTCTGAGTGGCTAAAAATTTGGGTTGCGTCCACTTCTGAACACTCTGGTCTTTGAGGATCAGCTCTTGAATGTGTCCTTGCTACTGCCTCTTCCAATATCTCCTTTCAGCTTTAGGAGTGCTCAGTTGCAAATGATCTCTGGATCTATCTCTTACAGCGTGGTCTCTGTCTATCTCCTGCTTTGGATCCTGAAGACCTTCCCATATTTAATCCACGTTTCCCAGGTGGACTGGCTGCCCCCCATTCCTGTGGCCTCTGGCTGTGGCCTGTCTGTCTTAGCAGAGGATGCATATATCTTAAAGACAGTACTTGCAGAGAGCTTCAAGAGCTGCTCTAAGCTGATACCAGGCAATAGTTAGGCCATAGATTGAAAGGACCTGATGGCTATGATTTATTATTTTTATGTTGTCCACTTGCACCTCGAAGAAAAGAGTGAAATAAATGATCATCAAGAGATGGTGCCAACCTGTGGGATCAGAGTTTAATATTGATTGTTAAACTTTAAAACAGCTTCAGGGACCAGCCAAGCTTCAGGCAGCTCATGTAGGTAGATAATCTGAATACATCTAAACCTGATGGCTTTGACAGTGAAGGTAGGATTTACACATACATGTTTAGAAATTACATCATGAAGGACTTAGCTGTAGACTAATTACCTAAAATGTCAGGGAAGATGGGATGAGAGACCTTAAGTTGCCTGAATGTAGTTGCCTACTAATGTGGCTGGTGTGAATACTGAGGGAAGGAGAAGAATGAATGAAATGAATCTATGGCAGGCTGTGTCTCTACTAGTGAAGTTGCCAGAGGCTGTCCATGGGCAAGGAACCTCAGGTCTCTGTTATCCAGTCGTCAAAATATACCTGGCCTCACTTCAGGCTAGGGCAGACATCAGTCTCCAAAACAGTTTTTGGGAATGGTTTGGAGCTTAGGACCACTCCTAAGAGGCAGTTTATGAGCACCCATCCTGTTTTGGAAGGTGAGATGGTTTAATAATGTGAATATGGGCTTCAGTGCCTGAGAATGGTTTTAGTCACACTTAATTCACGAGCAAAGTTGTATCGTTAGATGTTTGGAAACGTTCAGAGGAAGCAAATCCTGGCTATACTGTCTAAGATATGAGAAAGCCTGGATGTGAAGTTATTGAGCCAATCTTCTGCATTGGGTGATAAACTGACTTGTTTGGCTCCTACCTTGTAATCACCCCAAGCCAGACCCATATTTACCACCTTTGCCACGCATTGCCACAGCTTGCCTTTGGTTTTCTGACCGCTTGTGCTAAGTACAGCTGTGGCACAGCAGCCAAAGGACCAGAAGGCACAGCCCATGTTTGCAAACCAGCGCTGGGACCTGCCCTTCTCATGTGACTCAGCAGAGAAGTGGTCGCATCACCTAATGTGCCAGCTGTGTCCTCCATTGTGTCATCCCTTGCTTGCATTGGAGACATCAAAGTCTTCATCAGCATTGCTGAAGAAACACCAGTGGTCTGTGGTAGGTTGGTCCTTTCTTTGCCCTTGACCAGCTGTCGGGGGAAGGACTGTCAGTGGTACTGGATGCAGGACAGTCTCCTTTCACAAGAAGGCAGGGGATGGTGTGGGGCTTGAAAAGTTGGGAGCACCTGGCTGCACAGTCTTTTCAGGAGATTCTGGTCTGAGATGGCACGTACTGAACTAGGTCTTTACCAAAATCCCCTTGTAAAAGGAGGTCAGTCAAGGATGCGCTGCCAAGTGTGGAAGTTTGAATGAGTGTTGCAGTTTCTGGGTCAGATTTTGCTGTGTTGATTTCTGGATGACAGGCATTATGACAGAAGCACCAGTCACTTCAGTGGAATTACCTGGGTTGTAAGCATAAGATCCAGTAAGCACAGACTCCATAGGCTTAAGGTCAGTGAAGACTGTGCTTCAGTTGCTTCTATTCAAGACAACAATTAATTTCACGCAGAAGTTAAAAGGGTATGCCTAAGACCCATTGAAATTAAATCCATGCTTTAAATGTTTTCTTGATCCTGCTTAGTCCAGTCACCATTTCATTTATAACCTCATTAAATCATTCTCTCCAGACTAAGCTAGAATTACAGCCCTGTAATGTGGAGACCAGATTTTACACCGGGATGACAAAAAAAAAAAAAAAATCAAAATAGCTATTATAAGCTCAAATTTTACAATTTGACTTTGCACTTCAGCTACACACAGTGAAGGAACAACAGGAAAAAAAAAAAAAAGAAAAATTACTAGGAGAGATGTTTGCCCTCCAGCTGGACTACGTTCTTGTAAAAGCAATAATCTGTGTCAAAGTGATCTAAACAGAGCAATCAGCAAAGGAAATTAAAACTGTCATTCTTTGACATAGAATACCATTTGATAAGAATGTAGAACAGCTGTAAGCTAAACGAGCTACCTAATACCTAATTTTTCAAGTTGTCCTTTTTACAGACTTCACAATAGTGTTACCAGCCTATGGCTTGTGTCTGGCGATTAAATGGTTAGTGCTGGTAAATTATTTCTGCCATTTAAAAATGTATTTTTCATATTCTCTT
Source organism: Aramus guarauna (assembly GCA_013400195.1). Lineage (NCBI taxonomy): Eukaryota > Metazoa > Chordata > Aves > Gruiformes > Aramidae > Aramus > Aramus guarauna. Next base: position 168,563 of record VXBL01000340.1, on the reverse strand, counting down.
GAAAAACAAACAGGATAAACTGTAACTGGTAACAGTTTTTGGAATGTGAATTGCTTTCTGTCTTCTGAGAAAAGAAAACACAATTTACAGGCCCCAGTCCTAGAAAACCAAAAACCGCAACAAACTCACTTGCATTTTACTTGTGTGTTTTTAGAGAACTTATTCTTATTATTCTTTCCTACTCATCTAGACATATAAGTTAATGCATACTTTAAAAACTAAATGAAAAAAAAGAAAGACAAAACTACTCCAAACAATTCAATCTAACCCTATTCTCATTTTGGCCTGGCTGCATAGATAGTTTTAGAAAAGAAGAACTTGGCAAGTGAAGAAACTGAAGTCTTCCTTTTTAAAAACATTTTCCCATTTATCTATCTTACATTTTCACTTTTGTTTCAGGCAAGTTTACCAGAACTATTTCCTAGCCTTTCTTAGAATTGCTAAAACATGTCCTTCTAGCCCTCACTCCACAAAAAAGACCTGCTTCATGCCCTGCGTTGAATGGCTCTTACCTCGACAAAGATTTTCATTGCCGCCTTCTTTGGACTCGAAGATGCAAATAGCATACAGGAGCCGTGGTGCAAGTCAGCTAAGGAAATGCTCTCTTTACTACTGCTCCAAAATGGAAGGAACAATACCCTCCCCATCCCTTAGGACGAAACGGCAGTGGAAGTGCAGGCTGCTGCACCAGCCTGGGTGCCGGGGTGCGCGGTGCTGCCAAAGAGGCTGTCAGGGGAGGATTCAGCCTAGAGATGGGAAGAGCGAGAGGATCCTCACCTCTTTCCTCTCCCCTCCACCCGAGCCTCCTCAAAGTCACTACATTTCTCCTCTATTTCCCAGCCTCTTAAAGAAGGGCACTCAATTAGCTAATCGAATTTGTCCACTTCTGTTCTGTATTGCAGGTGGTTTCACAGCATGAATCCTATCAGGAGGATACAATAGCAGCATTGCCACCCTCACACCATGCATTAAACAAGCATCCCAGAGAGGAAGAGGCTAAATGACTTTCATTAATCCTTAATATATTAAGGATTATATATTAAATTCTTAAATAATTGTGAGTGTTGGTCTCTTCTCCTGAGTAACTAGTGTAAGGACAAGAGGAAATGGTCTCAGGTTGCTTCAGGGGAGGTTTAGATTGGATATTAGGAAAAATTTCTTCACTGAAAGCATGGTCAGGCATTGGAACAGGCTGCCCAGAGAGGTGATGGAGTCACCATTCCTGGAGGTGTTCAAAAAATGTGTAGATGTGGCACTTCAGGACGTGTTTTAGTAGACATGGTGGTGTTGGGTTGATGGTTGGACTTGATGATTTTAGAGGTCTTGTCAACCTTAAAGATTCTATGATTCTATGAAATATATAATAAATATTTGTCTCTTCCTACATTTGCTTTACTGGGTTTGAGCCTCTGGGGCATATTTAGCTGGTTTTCAAACTCCTATCTATCAACACAAGGCTTGACAATTGCTTTATTGTTGTCTATCATTATAACTATAATTATAATTATTATGCTAATATGTGAAAGTCCAGTCCACCTTAAGGAATATTCAGGATATTATGGCTCTAATAATGGTACCACCCATCCTGCAACTCTTAGTAAAGTACTGGGAGCTCATGAGGCTCTAAAGTGAACAAGGCTGTAAAGAAATGCTTCCCTCAGTGTGCTTGTAGTCATTCTTCCTGAAGATAAATTGCCTAAGGAGGAAAATACAAGGCAGCTAGGTTTGTTCTTTTATTTCATTATAAAATATGCAGGGAACATCAACTGGGACAGCAAAGTTAAATACCTTGCCAGGTAAGTGTAAGGACCTCAAGCCACCCTTCAAGTGAGGAAACATCTTTGCTGGCATCAGTTTAGTATAGCTGGGTTTTACTCCATAAAATCTCAAATGTTTCTTTTCTCTTTCTGCCGTTCATGGTACTAATGCATGGTAAGGAGTAATGAAAGTCATATAACTTTCAAGAAGTGAAAATTCCTCAAGAAAAGTATAATTCTGCTTCATGGTTGCATTCAGAGTCTTCTGTTGTGTGAGGGAATCTGGGAATCTCTGTTCAGTAATGTTCCTAAGTGTATTTGGGAATCAGTAAGCAAGTAGGGAGAGATTTTCAAAAAGCTTAAGTAACAGTGATGAGGCCATCTCCCATGGGTGTTACAACTGCTCTTGATCAAATTTCTGAAGCCAGGGTGCTTCCTTTGCTCTTCTCCAGGCTGCTGCCCAGGCTGATGTGGTGGTCCTGGCGGTAAGAGCCCTGGTCTCCTTAGGGCATTCTCCTTGACACATCCTCATAAACCTCACAGATGAGGAAATGACAGACTTGCTCAGGAGTGTGGGTGATCTGCCTTCAGGAGGAGACCATGAGCTGACCGGGAGCCTAAACTCACCAGGGTTTGTCCTTTTGACACCTGAGCATTATGGCTTGCTGCTTTGCTGTTGTGCCCTTCTGCCTGTGTCCTTCCCTCACTGGACCACAAACTCATTCTCTGGGCGCTGCTACCATGCTTAGGACCTCAAAGGATTCACCCTCACATCAAATTGTGAAATAAAAGACTAGAGCTGTTTGGGACATCTGGTAACTTCAGCGCCTTGTCACCCTGTTACTGCCCAGAAGCCTCTGAGATGGTTTGTCAGTCTTTTCTTCCAGCCTGGCACGTTTTTCAGAGTTTATGAATAGCCACTTGCACCAGTGAGCTTGTGATGATATACTACATACATCAGCCTTGGGCGACAGAGACGAACTACACAGGGACGTGAATTTCAAACTACTTATCAAACAGAAGTCTGTGTAGAGATATTCAAGGGTTTTTTATGTCTCCTTAGTATTTTCTTGCAGTTCGTTTTGACATTTTGGGGAGCAGTGTTGTACCTTTGGACCAAAGCAAAGGAATGGCAATGCAAGCGAGTCAGTAAACTGGTGAATAGTTTTGTAAGTTTTTTCTTAGACTGAATTTTGATACATATTCACCCAACAGAAAGCCCCCAAAAAACAGAGACACATGGTGAGATATGGTTTTCAGCTGAAACAGTTTCCAGATCTGGTTCATGCCCATGCTGCTGATGGAGAGGGGGCAGAAGATGAACAGGGATGCGAATAAGCAATATGGGACTGGAGTGATTATTGCTATCTTTTTGTTTTGGCATAGACCCTTCCTTAACACCTGGTAAGCTATAACCTCTGTTTCAGTTATCCTGAAGAGAGGGCTACTCTTCAGAGAGGACTCCTAAGAGGAGAAGATACGTGCAGCTTTGAGCTTGTGTGCACCGCTTTCCCCAGGAGAGACACCAGTGAAGTCATGGTGATCCTTGGATCACCTCTGGCAGCCTGGGTTGGAAACTGTGCTGCTCAGGCAGACAGAAACCAGGGCTTGAGGCAGGCGCCTGACCTAGCTACATCTGCGAGTACGCAGTCATGCCTAATGATTGCAAAGTTGAATTCAAGTCCTATAATTTCAACTGTAAGGACTGGTGATGCTTTTTGCAGCCGGTTTCTTGGCTCATCCTCTGGCAGTGGCCCAACACCAACAGTGTATTCTTACACATGGCCAGAGTTTGTCAGCAGAAATGTAGGGAGAAAAAACCACCAGCATTGCTCATTTTAATCTTTCAGAAGATGTCAGAGTGCTGAGCAATGAGGCTTAAATGAGAAGAAGCAACAAGGAAAGAGTGATTGTTCACCATGACTGATGAAAATAACATTATAGAACCCAGCTTAAATTTCATGTACTAATTTCATTAGTAAATCCCTGAATCCATCCAGTAAATCAAAATCCTCAGTTTTGCATATTGCACAAAATCAGGAGCATCACTTTGTCTTTACCAAATACTACCTTTTCATGCTGTCTGCCACACAAAAGATCCAGAAACAGCTTGAAATTGCTCAGGTCTCTGTGGTGACTGGGTCCTGTAATCACACCTGCCCTCACTGTCATTGTCACTTTCCCTTGCCTTCTATTTAATTTTATGCAGGTTTTATTTAGGTTATTTATTTTACTTAGGATCCCTGTCCTATTTACCTGCTGGTAAAACCTGTGGGATAAGTCAGCTTCCCAGTGAGTTATAGACTGCCACTGACCATGAGATTTACTTCTGGCTGGGATCTCCAGACTGTTGTGTAGCATCAACCGGTGAAAAGAAAAACACTATGTTGGTCCATCTGAAGGGTTTAGGGAAAATTAACATTTCCTAAAAGGCGAGCAGGACAGCCTAAAAGTCTGAAAAACTCCTTTAACTCATGTTCTGAGTTAGTACTCAGTCAGTCAGATACCATTCATTGCTCTGCAGCCCCACTTGAGTAAATCACACAGGAGAGAGCAGTTGTATTGCATCCTACCCTCTCAAGGTTTTTCTTGGGGATGAGATGTATTCCTATCTTCTTTTGACTCCATGAGATGAAAGGTCAAGTTAGGTGACCATCCTGGAAGCACACTTCATTCCTCCAACGCTCTTGTGGTGGTTCTCAGAAAAGCTAATACATGATTTATTAGAAGGTATATCCTCTTTTCTGAGTGATCTTCCCCTAAAAACACTACAGAGTATAGGGCTGTGGTGATATGAGGTTTTCTTCCTCATATTTTTTTTTTTTCCTTTGGAAAAGCTAGTGATCCAGGTCTGTGTTACTGTGAATTTAGAGTATTGTACATGCTGGAGGGCTCATCTGTGGTTCACCAACCTGTTTTGCTAGGACCGCACCACAGGAGCTGCCGTAGAAAGATCAGTGCCAAAAAGCACTTCACAAAAAGGGGAATAATGTCATCTGTGCCTCTATTTGTGCTGTGCAGTCTAAATTTATACCGGCTACACAAGACAACATGAGGTATCTCTTCATAAGTGATTGCCTTATTCCCAGATGCTCAGATTGTTAAATGAAGGCTGGAGGGAAGGGTGAAGGCAGCAGCCCGAATCCCAGGTTTCCCTGACTCACTGCTGTTGTGTCCTCCAGCTGCTTCCAAGCAAGTAACCCTTCTGCTGAGTCACGGTATTACAAGGCATTTTCTCCTTGTTGTTAATCTCTTCTTTAACCCAGAGAAGAGACAGTAAACCTGCTTCTAATTTCTGCTCTCTCCTGCCCTGGGGGAAGTGGCCGGGTCATGGAAAATGTGGATTCTTCTCTGTTTTGTATCACCTCCTACTTTTTCCTGGCGCCTGGTCGCACACAGCCTTGTCTCTGGGGAATGGGAACTGCCACGGCCGCCTTAGGGAACCTCCAGTTATCCCACTCACTATCCATCTTATTAACCAACCTCTGTCAGAGCATGGCTGTAAGTGCTTTCTATGGGCATTTTCCTCGGCGTGAACTGCTGTGGTAGCAAAGTGCTTGTAGTACTCCTGCCGCCTTTGCTGCTCTTACTGTATGTTGCAACAGCTTGCACAGCCAGTTTCCGCACACTGTCATATGTTAAATCACTCTTGACATCAGCGGATAAGCTCTCCAGAGCCTGCAGCCCAGCCCTGACTGAGCTGGGACAGGAATCCGGACCTTAAGCTACATTCTCTCAAGTGTTATGAAACACTTTGGACTTGTAACATGTCTGGGCTGACCTCACTTCATCTGCAGAGCAAGGCTGCTGAGGAGCACACTGACCTCCAGAGGCACGGAGCTAGAGGCACCTATTGTCAGCAGCAGCGAACAGTACGTGCTGGAGCAGGTCGGATTCAAAAGCAAACCATGAAGCACAAATCCTCCTTTTAATAAATCAGGTGTCAATACAGGGCAGCGATTTATGTTTATCACATGTTTCAGAGAGAAAAGTGTCGGGGGTTTATTTTTTTTGGCTGAGATCCTGCGGAAAGCCCATGCAGTGAAGTCTGTGAGCTCGCCCATAATAAGCTAACATAGCTAATGCCGCAGGACGTCAGCATGCGTCAGGCACCCGAAGGCACCACAGCTTGGCCAAACATTGCAGTCCGGAGGCTTGTGTTTATGGAAGATGGAGTCACTTCTGGCACCAGAGGGGGAAGGCAAAGTTAGTTTCAGTTAGAGACTTGTGGCCAGGGCTTGATTAAAAGTTTAAAAAATGCGGAGCAGTGCAAGTAGAAAACCGTAGTTATTGAAAAATGAGTGTTTGTATATACACATTGGAGAGCCGTCACAATTTAGCTGTACTTAAAACGCAATCCCTAATTTCCTTTGTACAAAGCTGGTGTCACAACAGCCCTTTTGTCATATTTATCTCATCCCCCCGCTCTCCCCGGCCAGCCGGTCCTGACCCAAGGAAGAGCTGTCACAAGACTGCTGCAAACAGAAGGTTAGGATGAATGGATGTTGGGATGTGAGCTGAATTTACTGTATCTGAGGTCTGGAGTAAAGTTAGCTGGTCAGGAAGGTTTGGGGGAACCGTGACTGAAATCCAGCAGTTGTGAAATTTCCAAATATCCTAAACATGGGCAGAAAAAGAAACAGACTTTATTTTTTTTGAACTGGTATTTTTTTTTTTTTTTCAGATTAGACCTCCCTTGCTAAACACTGGACGTCAGAGGCAGTAACTTCAAAGCAATAAGCTAGTGTAATATGTCATTGGAAGAGGTGTGTGGAATGATCAGAAGTTCCCCGGGCAGCCTGGTGTTGCAGCAAGATGCGGTGCTGCTGCTGCTGCTACAGAGGCTCGCAGAGCTCTGCTCAAAGGGCTGCTGCTGCTTTCACATCCTGCTACATTTCAGGAAATCTCCCTCAGTCTCCCTGAAAGTGAATGAAATGGTTTAGCTTTTGTTGCTCCGCAGATGCCCATGTTTTGTTTCGTTTCAGAAGAAAAAGGGAAGGTGAAGGACCCGAAACCAGACGTACCTGCTGAGGATGAAATAAAGAAGCCACGAGCTTTGCAGCTGGCTGAAGTGCTGGAGCTACTTAGTGTATTTCCAGGGAAGCCAGGAAAGAGAAAGAAGGGAATGTTATCCCCTGTCTCCCTTCCCAATTTCCTAACCTTTATGATCTGATTTTTCACAGGCTGAAGACAAGTCGCTGAATAACTGCCCCACAGGCGTTCAGTGCCTCTTGAGAGCAGGATGGAGGATACCCTCTAGTCAGGATAACGGCAAGCCTGCTAGCGGGAAAATGCAAGAGAAAGCGGCGGTGACTTCTCCCAGAGCGACCGCAAGAGCCATTGTTCAAAGCTTTCCAAGAGTGTGCAGGGTCCTCTCCTGCTTCCTTTTTCTGTGGAGGAGACTGTGGCGACCAAGGGTGCCTCCTGCGTGTGAAGCAGCCCAGCTCACTCTGTGGCTGCTAGCTGCAGCAATATTGCAATAATTAATCAACCCGGCAGTCCCTAGCAGATTAACTACAGTCATTCTCTTCATTGTACAGGCAGGGAATTCAAGGTGCAGGGAAGCTGTCTTGTCTGAAGAGACCTTATAAATTGGCCTCAAAACCCATGTGAAAACCCTTGAGGCCAAATGCTGATTTCAAATGCTCGCATTGTTAGTTATATACATCTTCAAGTGAAATTTAATTGATGTTTTGCTTGCACACATCTTTGCTGATAATTCAAGTATATGACATTTTAAATTTGTATGTCTTATGTTAGAAGTAAAAGTCAGAAAACCTCAGGCCTGGAGGTTAATCACAAAATGCAATGAACCTGAATCCAAGGGTAATTTGCTGCCTGTTTTCTAGAGACGGTGTTTCAATGATCAGGGTTTCTTCAAAAAATAACTATACTCTTGACGCTTCGTCTGCTAAATATGAATATGTAGATTTTGCCCTGGTAGCATAGACTAAGAGAGATGCCAGCCAGCTCTGATCAGAAAGACAGCAGAGCATGTTGCAATTACATAGCAGGTTTTTCTCAGCATCACCCAAAGCGGGATGCATTAGAATTGGATTATTTGCAAAAACACTCTTCTTAATATTCACAGCACTCTATTATAATTGACCAACAGGTGTTTGGAGTTTGAACACATATTCATTAGGATTGTGTTAGGCAGTTTGTCATTGCACTAAACGTTATACTCCATTCTCCCGGCTTCAGGATTTGCTACAAGCCACACTTACTCCCTACAGCTTTTAAAAGATACTGAGCTTTGTGAATTTTCTCTGTTAACATAGACTGTATCTCAGACAAGTTGGATAACTGGAAGAAGTTACAGGAGTTGCAGCTGGAGCGACAGATTGCAGCTCTGAAGCACCATCACATGCCTCTCTACAGTTGTGTATTCAGAAGACTGTCAGTGCAAGTCTAATCTTTTTTTTTTTTTTTTTTTTTTTTTAT